>JAAXLI020003407.1:0-10899 GCA_014621495.2 Entosphenus tridentatus | reverse complement strand
CGAGGGGGAGGGGGGATCGAGGGGGAGGGGGATCGAGGGGAGGGGGGATCGAGGGGGAGGGGGGATCGAGGGGAGGGGGGATCGCGTGCGCCGCAGCTGGGTGCGAGTCTCTGCGTGGCGCTCCAGCCTCTTGTCGCGCGACGCCGCCCGCTCTTGTCCGGGCAGAGGGACGGGACCACAAACCGGTTCCTCTGCCCCTGGCGACGCAATCCCGAGCCACGTGCCAGCCAGCCTCGTCGGGAACACAATTACAGTTCGAGGCGTTCCCATGGTGATTGGCAGAATTGTCAAGAAGTCTTCCTGATTCCCGTCTCGAACAGAGTGAGGCAATGGCCAACACCTTCCTGTGGCACCCACAGTACAAGCCCTGTTCATACTCCCCGCAGAGTAGTAGCTATTTTATCACCCCATAGGGAAGCGTGATGGGCTGCGTCACCCCCGCCAGCCGGTTGTGTGTTGGAGAGCCAAGCCACAACATTTACAATCCGAGTACGACGTTTCGCCAGTAATTACAACTAGCTTCATCAGGTGACAGCCAGCTGTACTAGTGACGAATTGGCGCGTTCTGTTTACGTGACAACCCTTCCTAGTTGCCTGTGTCGGGTGGTGGCGGGTTTTAACGACACATTTATTTATTTACGCGATCGAACCCAGAACCTCTATTATGGATGATATTGGTCGCGAAAGCCTGCGACGTGTTCAACAAAGACGCCGGCCCAAACTTCTCGGTGAGCCGAGGAGGCCTATCGTCAGAAGGTTGTCGCAGTTCAACACAACACGGCCAGGGGCCGGCACGAGGCATCACGTGCCGCCCACACACAGACGCCGAACCCTGTGCTGGAGGCAGCCGGAGTGGGTGGGTGAGTTGGTGAGTTCACCGAGTGCCATGGCGAATGCATGAACGGATGCGTTGGTTCATGAATTCATTAATGGGCGAGTGAATGAATGGGCGAGTGGATCAGTCGACGAGTGGTCGGGTTCGTCATCTGTTCCACCGTGGAGTGACTTGGCGGGTTACTGAGTGCCTTGGCGAATGCATGAATTAATTAGTGGGTTGATGGATAATAAACTTGAGTGCGTTAATGAATCAATTAATGAATTCATTGACGGGTGAGTGGATCAATGGGTGAGTGGATCAATGGGTGAGTGGTAGGGTCGCCATCTGTTCCACTGCGGACTCTGTGAGCCGGGGGTTCCGTTCCCAGCACCGCGCGGCCTCCTGCAGTGGCACGGCGAGACCGGCGACAGATCCCTGGACGAGGCGCCTCCAGCAGGGCACGAACTCAGACGCCGATCGCCAGGCTGGTGGCCACCCTGCTTGCGCGGACGAGCGCGTGTGCCAGGTATATTTTGTGGACGAGTGCGCGTTTAGAAAAGCGAGTTTAATGTACACATTTACACGCGAGTCCGAGATCACTCGTGCAGATACGAAAACATCAACATCATCCATCGACTGCATTCAACATCAAGCAGCACCATTGAACAGCATTCATGACCATTATGATTCATCCACCATCACGAGTCTGACATCTGCAGAGTCCAAACCCGATCACCACGGTCTTCAACAACAGCGATCACCAGAGCCAACGAGTAGGAGGGAGCTCCTGCTGCTGCTGCTCACATGAGCATCGGTGCTCATCTCCCATTTACAGCCCTGCAAATTCCACATTCCTCTGACGGGGGTAAGTCTATCCATAGGACAACCGCTGTTGATCTCCCCCACAAAGTAGTTTTATCTACCCCGGAGGTCAGGATGATGAGCTGAGTCAACCCCCACCCAACCAGGATTCCCACTTTGCGAGCCGCTCGCTCTGACAACTGCCGTCATTAGCACGTGGCGTGCAGAATGCACCATGATCGTCATCACCATCTCTTCCTGCACCGTTCATCATCACCACCATCTCTTCCTGCACCATTTAAATGATCATCACTCATAACGAGTCCTCATCACCGTCTGCGTCACTCATCAGCGGTGGTGGTGATGATGATGATGGTGACGATGCTCGTTCTTCAGAGTCTCCTCTTCTGCTTGCAGCAATCACCGCCACCACCACCACAGTCATCATCATCTTCCTGCAGCATTCAGCCACCGTCATTGTGCAACCATCGCGCTTTGCATAGTCATCGTCCACTCGGAGCATTCCCAGGTCGAGGCCGAGTCCATCCCTGGGAAGGAGCGAGGCGGGTGGTGTAGCGTGCGCCCTTCCAATCTTTCCGTTCAGGGGCTCCTCTGCTAATTCCCCCGTGCTCCTCCGTCTCCTCCCCCCATCCACTGCCTCCTCCTCCCCCCCCTCCCCCAGCTTCACAGCAGACCTCGAGGGAGCGCCGTCGCCCGTGGTCGCGGTCGCTATAGGAGCCGTGACGCGAGCAGTGCGGCGGCGGCGAGGCCCAGCGCCGGCCCCCCTCCCCGGGGCGCCGCGGCCCCGGCGGCCCCCGTGCCGACGGCGGCGGCCACCCTCGGCTCGTCTGTGTGGGAGGTGGCGGAGGGACGGGGCGGAGTGAGACGCGGCGCGGGGTCAGCAGCGGAGCTTTGCGTCGCGTCGCCTCGACGCGTTGTGGAAGGGCACCCCCGGAGGCAGCTGTCTCTGTGCGGCGTGAAGTGTGTCTGGCAACCCGGGCCGCAAGCGGGATTCCTCCGCCGGTAGGGGGCGATGGATGCTACGTGGTCGAGCCTAGGGCACCCCCGGTAGCAGCTGTCTCTGTGAGGTTTCTGGGCACCTGGCCTGCAAAGCCGGCATTTAGTTTGCCAGCACAAGGCAGCAACGATTGCTGCTGCTGCTGCGTGTGATCTTATTCAACTAATATGACGATTGTTTTCGAATTTGGCGAATGTAGGCCGTGAGTCTGGCACACAACAGCCTAACTCTTGCGAACGGTGTCAGGGAATCTTTAACGTCCACTGTGAGTGAAGCAGACGGCGCGTAGTAGCATTGCTATTGCGGTTGATATGTACAGCCACAAAGTTAACCAGGGCGGCCTGCTGGAATCAAACCGCAGACCTCTGTAACAAGCGGCGTTTGCACTCCCGCTGGGGCCCCTATGACACAAAAGGTGGCACATGGGAGAGGGGCCACCTGTGTGTGAGTGAGGCTTTGTGTCCGTGAGCCTCTGCGTGTCCGTGTGTGTAAGTATTGTGCGTGTGTGTTGTAGCTTCACTCAGCCTTCATAGAGTACTTGGTGAAGTGTGAAAAATGTATGTATGTTGAAATTATTTCGCACCGTATGTAGCAAACTGCGCTAATTGGAGGTGCGCAAGGGGAGATAAAGGCGGCCGGTGTGGTGCTCGTCACCCACCCCCTCGTGTGCCATGCCGACCTTCAAAGGTGCTCACTAACAGCACTTGCTCTGACATTGTTGAGGCTAATGGGGGATATTTGTCTGTGTCTGTGTGTGCATATATCGACTCAGCCTCAAATGAGTGCCTAGTGTGGTGTGTAAACATCGCCACTTGGGAGACAAAGGCGGCCAGGCGTGGTGCTGCCCCCCCCCCACCCCCTCGTGTGCCATGCCGACCTTCATAGGTGCTCACTAACAGCACTTGACCCTACAAATCGGTTAAGGCTATTCGGGCGGATCTTTGTCTCGTGTCCATAGTTAGTACCATATACAAATGTAGAGCTATACAAATACACTGGATACCCGCAAGCAGGCGTCTCGCGCACGCTTCGCATGTCCAAATGACGCAGCCATCTGTGATGGTCCCCGCTCACGAGAGCGGAGGGAGACTGGCATTTAAAATGTAGCCAGCGAGGAGGCAGCGATACATCTGCAGGGCGGTTTCACCCTTGCTGGGACTCGTCAGCACAGTCCAGAGGCACCGCTGCCTACTGCTGTTTGTGCCCGAGGGGCTCGGATTGAGTCCCCTGCCTCCCACGCTGTGGGGGGGGGATGGTGAGTTCGGCAGCGCCCCCGGGGCGACATTCAAATCAGGCTCCGGCACTTTCTCCACCTTAACAGTCGGCTTGACAGTCCCATAACATATCGCTGTGTGGGTGGGTGTACGTGTGTGTGTACATGTGTGTGTACGTAGGGGAGCGGTAGTGTAGCGGTTAGCGCGCTGCACTATGAACCTGGCGACCCGGGTTCGATTCCCGCTCACGGCTAACACCAGTGACGATTATCTGAACCAGTCCTGGGCCTCCCCTAGGTCGACTCAGCCTTAAATGAGTACCTGGTGCGGTGTGTAAACATCGCCACTAGGGAGACAAAGGCGGTCGGGCGTGGTGCTGGCCACCCACCCCCTCGTGTACCGTTCCGGCCTTCATAGGTGCTCGCTAACAGCACTTGCCCCAACAGTCTGTTAAGGCTATACGGGGGATCTTTGTTTATCTTTTTGTACGTGTGTGTGTGTATGTACGTGTGTGTGTGTGTGTGTACGTGTGTGTACGTATACGTGTGTGTGTGTGTATGTACGTGTGTGTGTACCTGCGTGTTTTTTTACCCAAGGTGGGTACCGAGTTCTGCTGCCGCCCACGGACTACTGAGTGAGAACTTGTTGTGTCTTGCTCGATAACATCGCTTTCCCCAACAGCCTGGTAGTAGCTATACGGGGGGGGATCTTTGTGTTTGTGTGCCTCTGTGTGTGACTATGTGTGTCTGTGTGTGACTGTGTGTCTGTGTGTGACTGTGTGTGACTGTGTGTGTCTGTGTGTGGCTGTGTGTGTCTGTGTGTGACTGTGTGTGCCTGTGTGTGGCTGTGTGTGTCTGTGTGTACACATTTGGTGTGTGTGCCAGTCTGTCTCATACACACACATGTCAGTGCATGTGTCTATATTATATCGTAGTTCATAAAGCCTGTCTTCGCCAGGCAAAAGTTGTCAATAAATATAATAAGGAACCTGATGTGATTTTTTTACACTTTTTATCTACTATCAGACACTAACAACTACTCAAAATGTTTCGTATCTTTTCACCAAAACTAAATCTGTTAACTTGATTCAACTTCTTATATTTAAAGACGTACTCATTGGAAACCACTCAAATTTAAAGACCCCGTTCTTTTTTTATTAGAAAGAACAAAACATAATTAACTTAATACTCTGTGAGGGGAGCTCACATCTTTAACCGTTTTCGAATTATTCAGATTTAAACATTGTAAAATGTGTCTTTTTTTCGTTCAAAACCGCTTAACTCCGAAATATCTCAAAAGCAATAAAATAATGAACAATGGTTATCGGTTTCATCGTATTTGCTGTTTCACGTGGACGGTTTCTGAATGGCACGCACAAACATGTCTACGGGACACTTAAACCGAGATTTCGGGGCCTTAACTTGAAAAATGTCTGACTTTCAGATGTTTCTTTTGTTTGTGTCCTCAGGGCTACCTATGTACACAATTTCAGCTTTATACCTTGTCGGGAGGTACCCAAGAGGTTTTTCAGACGTACAGATTAAGGTCTTTATTTATGTAGACACTAGCTTGTTTGCCCGTCCAAGGACGGGTGAATATTGCAGCGAATCTGAAATATTCAATAGAAAAAATGTTCAGATCATGATTATTAATGAGGGGGGGGGGGGGTTGCCCCATGTGGAGTGACGTCACGCGCGGGACACACATCGCCTGTTTTGTCTCGTTATACTAGTTGCTGCTTTATTTCTTTATCAGCTTTACTTTCCATAAAGAAAAGTCCAAATTAAAGCTAATTTGCATAAACTAATTTTAGTTTCCGCTCCACCTTCATGCGGAGTGACGTCACCCATTCATGATTATTAACGAGGGGGGCTGGTCGATGTGGAGTGATGTCACGTGCGTTACACACTGACATTCTTGGGTAAATATAGCAGTCAATGTGTGTGTGTCTCTGTGGGCGTGTCTCTGTTTTTCCTGTGCGTGTGTCTGTGTGTTCCGTAGTGGGGAGAGGTAGTGTAGTGGTTAGCGCGCTGCGCTATGACCCAAGTTCGATTCCCGCTCTCGGCCGACAGCAGTGACGATTATTTGAACCGATCCTGGGCCTCCCCTAGGTCGACTCAGCCTCACATGAGTGTTTGGATGCGGTGTACAAACATCGCCACTAGGGAGACAAAGGTGGCCGCGCGTGGTGCTCACTAACAGCACTTGCTCCTACAGTCTGCTATGGCTATATGGGGGATCTTTGTCGCTTTATGCGTGGCCGTGTGTGAGCGTGTGTCCGTGTGGGCGCGTGTGTGACCGTGCATGTGAGTGTGTGCGCCCGTGTGTGAGCGTGTGTGTGTGTGTGTGCGAATGTGTGTGAGTGTGTGTGAGCGTGTGTGTGAGTGTGTGCGTGTGTGCGAGTGTGTGTGTGTGTGTGCGTGTGTGTGAGTGTGTGTGAGTGTGTGTGTGTGAGTGTGTGTGAGTGTGTGTGTGTGAGTGGTGTGTGAGCGTGTGTGTGTGTGCGAGTGTGTGAGTGTGTGTGTGTGAGTGTGTGTGTGTGTGTGTGAGTGTGTGTGTGCGAGTGTGTGTGAGTGTGTGTGTGAGTGTGTGCGAGTGTGTGTGAGTGTGTGTGAGCGTGTGTGTGAGCGTGCGTGTGTGTGTGTGCGTGCGTTGCCCACCTGCTTGTGCGGGACCTTCGCTCGCCGTGCGCTGCGAGCGTGTGGGATTAGCCGTAGTGTCGCCTGGGTTAAGGGTGGGGGTTAGGGTTGGGGGTTAAGGTTGGGGGTTAGCGGTTAGAGCACGCGATGGACTAAGCTCAGCCAAGCAACTCCATGCTGTTAATCGCCGCTTTCACAACAATACCAATTGTTAGATGAACAATATTCACTTACACAGGAATCATATTCGTGAACATTATAACGACGACGACGATGATGATGATGATGATGTTAATACGGGGTCATGCATCGACTCTCCGGACTCCTATTCAGGAGGGTCCTGCGACATTGGCGAGTTTGACCAATTCCATATTACATTAGACTCGTCTGGTGACTGCTGCTGCTGCTGCTGCCACTACTGCTGCTGCTTGTCTGGTGACTGCTGCTGCCGCGTTGGCAGTGGTGCACAAGCAGAGTGAACTAACGAACTCTAGAACTCTCCCGCGTTCGTCAATAACTCCGCTCCACACACCGCGCCCTCTTCGTATCTCACTGGCAGCAATCGCATCTCCTGGCCACCACCTCGCCGCTCCCCCGAGGGGATTTGAGGGTTTCACAGATCTCCGTGTGACCCACCAACCCCTCACCCCGGGTCACGAAGCCTGTCGCCGCCGCCACTGGCAGCGCACCAGCTCGCCGCGTGATGTTCGCGAGTGGCGCTTGTGGGGTGCCGCTGATAGTCGCGGTCGTGGTGGTGATGTGGGGAGCGGTGGCGCAGCGGTTAGCGGAGCGCGTTACGAAATCAGCGAACTGAGATTGATTCTCTGGCCACGACCCACTTCAGTGGCGAGTCAAATTTATTTACTTTGTTGTTTGTTTAGCACAGGACCAAAGGCCGAAAACGTCGAGTGGTCAGCCACAAACAGCACCCCCATCAAAGTTGAAATGGATAAGTGTAACGCGTTTGTTGAAGTGAATGAGGTTATTGTTGTTTAAATCACTTTGAGGGGGGGGGGAGACAATGGTGACGATAGGAGGGAGATCCACAGTCGAGCAGTGCGAGGGAAGAAGCAGCGAGAGAGAAGCGAGTGTGAGTGTGGTGAGTGGGTGGGTGGGTGAGTGTGGTGAGTGGGTGAGTGGGTGGAGGTTGAGTTGGTGGCTGTCAGCACGGGCGACTCACCTGGACCGCAGCAAACGTGGACTTTGAGGCGGTAGCAGCGGGAGTCACCCTTGAGCAGTGGCGTGGCTGTGAATGAGACATGCTGGTTAGTGTGTGTGTGCCCACCCCAGCGTGTGTCCACCCTATTGTGTGTGTCCACCCTATTGTGTGTGTGTCCACCCTAGCGTGTGTCCACCCAAGCATGTGTTCACCCTAATATGTCGACGTGTGTTTCCATATAGCCACACTCATACCTGGGTACCCACATGTCTCTTCCCTGTGTCCACCCCCGCGTGTGTGTAGGCGTCTACGAGGGTTCGGCACGTGCTCGTGCCGTAAGGCAATCGAACACCACGAGACACGCAGCCACCTCTGCTCGTTGCTGTGTTGCTTCGTGTTCTCAACAACGTCGCCAGTGGTGATAATTCTGTGTTTTTCTTTGCAGCGTTGAGCGTCGAGCGAGGACCCACATCTCACAGAGAGGGTCCGTGCCAATAAACATCTTGGCAATTCACCAGCGTTAGCACAAGCGAAGCCTGACTCTGCTGATGAGACGCTGAATGTCGAAACCGGTCCAGAGTTTTGCCTATGTCGAACCAGTGCTGCTGAGATTAAGTGCTCCCAGAAGGAAAGCTGTGTGTGGCTGACGGGATGTGTAAAACAATATATAATATATAGATTGTTTTGGTATAGCTGGGCAAATGTGTGAATGAGGCCGATTGTCTGCTTGTTAATTTTGTTCACCACATCACAGGCGGGCGAAGGCAGTGGTGGATCTAGGGGTGGGGTTCACTTCCTCCTTGAGACCCCACGTTGGACTGATGCTGTATTTACCAAAGGAAATACATCAATTTTGTTATTTTTTGTATTAACTTTGGCTCCTATTTATAACGCTTGACATTTTGGGACCACCCCCTTCCCTCCCCCCCCTCCGTTGGGAATGGTCTCGATCTGTCCTGGTTGGGGGGTTGACCCAGCCCATCATCGCTTCCTCCTGGGGTCCACAACATTGCGCACCGCACCACTTCGTGCGGAACGCCAACGGTGGTTCCCCCCCCCCTCCCACCTGCCATAGGAATGTGGAGGTGCATTCATCGCCTCTTCATTTTGTTTGCCGTACAGTGTAACATGTTTAATAGGAATGACCTGGGTTTGATTACTGACCCAGGCGCCTTGCTGTGTGCATGTGTGCGTGTTTAATGAGAATGATGAATAATTTATCTTGACGCTTGTTTACCCAAAGTATATCAAGATACACGACAACCGTAAACCGCACAGTGGTGGCAAGCAGAGGGAGGGAACTCACAGATGTAGTAGTAGTCCTGCCCGGGCGCGAACTCAAAGCCCAGCGAGAAGGGGGTGAACCGCTGGAACTTCTCGGCGAACCTCAGGGGGGGCGCCGCCCCGTGTTCCCTGTGGTGGGGGCCCCGCTGGAGAGGCCTCCCGCAGCGCCACCGCACGGACCCCCTCGAGTGCTCGCAGCGCGCAAACCCCGCGGCGTCCACCATGTGCAGCACGGGCCGCTCCGCCGGGGGGGGCGGCGGTGTCGTGGGGCCCCCCGCTAAAGTGCCCCCCCGCTAAAGCGCCCCCCGCTAAAGCGCCCCCCGATTCAGGGCCCTCCAGTTCGGGGGCCGTAGAATGCGGGCAGTAGACGTCCATGTAGTCGTCGATGTGCACGGTGAGGGTGTAGTCCCCCGTCAGTAACCTGGACGGGAGCGAGGAGGAGATCGCCGACATTACAAACAGAGACTCGAATTACGAGTTTTAAAGGGAGAACCTTCAACGTTGCTTAAAAAAACCTGGCAATAAAAAACAAACGGGTACGTTTCACATGGGCACTATCGTTCTCATAGCGCAGGCCGATCATCACGCGCAGGAAGGCGTCACCGCGTTTGACATCCTGCGATCGTTTCGTGGTAGTTCAACAATGTTGCTGTGTGAACTGGCCTAGGGCACCCCCGGTGGCAGCTGTCCCTGTGTGGCACAAGGCAATCGTCGCCAGCGAAGGCGCGCTGCTGCTGCTGCTGCTGCTGCTGCACAGTCTCCAGGGGTGCCACGGCAGGAGGCGGCGTTGCTCTAAGCCAGCCAGTAATTTAGCGGTGTGTATCATTTTCCCAACTTGGCCCGTGATCCGTTTAGAATGAGGTCGCGGGGTTGCCAACGTCTGAATTGAACGTCCCCTCTGAGCGAGGCAGACGGCGCGTCGTCGTCGTTCACGGTCAATGCCACACCCGTTAGTGGGCGTGCTGCACGATGTCCGACGTTTCGCCACGTGCGCCGAGAACCCTCGTTCGTAAAACTGAAGACGCTATCCAGGCTCGTTCCTGCTGAGCTGCAGAATTTGGGGCCCGACCTCGCCGCCCTCACGGAGAAATGTTCGCGGGTTTGGGTCCACAATGTAACAGAGACCTATCACTCACCGACTGATGCACTCACTCATTCCTTCACTCACCCAGCAAATAATTAATTAATCCACTCATGTTTATTCATCGACCCACTAATTAATTAATGGATTGGACAAGGCACTCGGTAACTCACCGATTCGCATCCACAGTGGGACAGGTGGCAACCCTAACCATGCATCTCTCTTCATCCCAAGTTCCCTGTCCGCTTCGTCTCCCCATACCTCTTCCCGCACTCCCCATGTGGCTCCTATCCACTCAGTGTCACACTGTGTATGTACGCGTGTTGAACTTCTTTCGCATCGTACGTAGCCAACCGCGCTAATCGGAGGTGCGGAGGAAGGAAAACAAACTAAACACAACAAGCAGTTCTAAAGAAATTAGTTTTCAGTCTGGATTATTTTCAAATGCACAGCTCCAGTGGCTTCCTAACATCGGAAGCAAGAGCGTTCCAGACGGCCGCAGAAGCGCATCTGAAAGCGCGCGATGCTGTGGCCGTGTTTGTTCGATAGACAGCAGCCAAAAGCCACGGGGAAGATGCCCGCCGGAGGTCGCGTGATGGTTCACACTCCCCTGACGATATCAGCAAGGTGGTGTTGTGGTACATTTGCGGCCAGCACTTCGTGTGTGTGACGAGTGCGACCTTTCCCACAATGCCTTCGTTCGGCAACCGAAAGCCGATGGAGCTCGGCGAGCACCGGACGCACGCGGTCGGATCTTGCAGGGTCCGCCACGACACGTGCCGGGGAGCCGCGTGCACGCTGCCCCACCCCCCCTCCCCACCCTCCCCACCCCCCCTGACCACCCTCCCCACCCCCCCTCCCCAACCTCCCACTCCCCCTGATCACC
>JAAXLI020003406.1:0-10902 GCA_014621495.2 Entosphenus tridentatus | reverse complement strand
TTCTACGTGACTTTACCGAAAAAACCAAGAAGACTCTTTGGTGTTGTTTAACATCTTAACACCTAATGTGAGGCGTGGCTGCGAATCGTGCATCGGTTTGTTGGCGGGTTCGTATCGCTTTGGGCGTCTCCCAATCACCGTGCCATCGACCCGCTTGAGCGCTGCTCCCGGTTGCAGTCTGCTAGATGGTTTTGTCAGCTCCTCGTGAAGAAATGACTTTCATGCAGAGCGTGAACGGAAGCCTTGACATTATCGACGTGATGACTGTGTCACTAGCATGGTTGCAAGAATAAAATTTTGCACATTAGAATAAAATGAAGGTTTTGTTGTTGTACCCCAGACAAAGACGCTTGTTTTCACAGATTGGGAAACAATTATGTCACTAGTTGCAAGGGCTAGCAATCAAAACAATAATTCACAGCCCTTTGTCTATCCACCGCTGTATAAAGGACTCATCTGGTCATTGTGTCAGGCCTGTGAAGGGACAGGGGCTAATACCCGTCCAGGTATAAGGAGCCACTGATATTATCCATTCTCAGGAATCAAACTAAGGTTTGAGGCTTCATAGGGCAATGCTCCATCTACCGCACCAATGGTCCATCCCAGCCACTTACTTACAAGACCAGCGATGGTTCTGTTTTCAATCACCGCAGTGCTACAAGCATCAGGAAGGTAATTAAGCTGTGTGGATTACAACAAAAACATGTAGTCAGTTTCACCGGTGCATCATTACCTGAGCGGTTAAACACGGCGCAAATGAAATAATATGTCAATTTTTATTTATTGTATATACACACACTAGTCAACAGAAAGATGTGCATGTCTTCCTTCACGGATATACTTAATCATTATTGCCATTGTGGATGTAACTTAAAGCAGGAGTTAAATAAACGGACGCTTTATTGAGACCATTACTATAACCCTCGCAATATCTGGGCCGTGAACTGCAACCCAAAAAAAAACTGCCATTCAATTTTTGCACAGCGGCGGAGATTTTGCAGAATACTGATGAGCCGAAAAATCACCGCGCCGACACACCGAGCGAGGAAGAAAAAAAATTGGGGGGGGGGGGGGTGGCAAGCAACATTCCCGTTTGGATGAGCGAAGCTCCGTTCCTCCCTCCCTCTCTCCCGCTGCAGAAAGACATCCTCCCACAACGTCCACTCTCCCTCCCTCCCTGCCGCTCTACCTCCACCCCCCTCCCGCCTGCCTCGCCTGCCCGCCCGCCCGCCCGCGAGCGCGCGTGGCGGTGTGAGATGGCGAGATTAAGCCTGCCCCGCGGGACTTGCATACGAAGCGGCGCGGGTAACCACCACCACAGGGGACCTCGTCTGTGAAGGAGGAGGACGCCGCCGTTCAAGCAGCACGTGGGGCGTGCGGTGTGGCTGGGCGGTCGAGCGAGGCGTGGTCGACTCGGCACATCATCATCATCATCATCTCTCCATCTCGTTCGGGGTCGATCAATTAAGTACCACTTTGTGGGGGGCGGGGGGGTGTTGGTCACAAGAGCGGTTGTTCGCTGTAGGGAGACTCGCCCCTGCCATAGGGATGTGGAATTTCCAGCACTGGCGGCTCTGCAGGGCTGTAAACGGTAGATTAGAACCAATGCATCAATGGTGCTCATTTGAGAAGAAAAAATTACTTTGACTGTGTGACTTTTTTTTTATAGAGACATGCAGCAAGGCGAATAATTATATAATATTCTATAACGATTATAAGTGAACTGTCATCGTTATCGCTTTCGGATATGACTTGGTCACAGGCTATTATTATTATTTTTTTGTAAAGGTAAAGGTTCAGCCCTGCATTTGCCTGCTCGCTCATGCATTACGCTGCTGGCAGGAGGGGCTTTGACTCCGGGCTATAAGGAGGTTATTATTTTTCGAGTGTATATATTATCACTGCCTTACTACTTACGTCTCGTTCAACAAATATGCTCCATTCAATACTCCAAATATCCAGCTGTGAAAGGATACAAATGGAAAACTGACTTATGAATGCAATGTCTTACCCTAGCAATTGATCCATTAATTTCCCATCGCATCCGTGCCTTTATCGGTATCCAAAGAACACATTCAATAATTCACCGAAATACTTTTTTTAATTCAAATTCCACTGATTAAAGGAGAACCATAAGTTTTACGAGAATGTGCAAGGCATGAAAGATCTTCAAAGTAATTTCACCTCTTCAAAGAAAAAAAACGGGCTGTTTGAGAAGGCCGTGATTTAATCTGACTCGTGGCGAGTGGCTGTGTTGAGGCTAAACGCCCCTTGCGCTACAAACCTTGCCACCCGAGTTCGATTCTCAATCACGGCCAATACCGGTGAGTGACGACTCCTGGGCCACCCCGAGTAAATATCGTCACTCGGGAGACAAAGGTGGTCGGGCGTGGGGTACTGATCACCCTCCCACTCGTGTGCCGTGCCGGCCTTCATAGGTTCGGCTCGACAACAGTCTGTTAATTCTAGATTTGAAGCTTTCGTGACTGCAAGGATTCACATTCTTGGTTCTTTCGGTAAAGTCACGTAGGTAAAAAATTAAGTTAATAAAAATAAAACAATAAAAAATCACGACGTTTCGGAGGCAACACAAGCCTCCGTCATCAGGTGGGACCGTCACAGCCAGATTAGCTGCATCAAGTGAGGCAGGGATTCAGGATGTAAGCACTTAAAAGCAAGTTGAGGGGGGGAGGAGAGGGGGGGGGGTCATCAGAATGTGGTAGCCTACGTGACTTTACCGAAAGAACCAAGAATAACAGTCTGTTAAAGCTATGCTCGAGATATTTGTCTTTTGATCTGACCTGGAGAGTGGGCCCCAAACCCATATAAGACTGTAGGAGAGATGCAATCATTGTGATTGTTCTGTAGAGGCCCCTACTGACGGACGGGAGATTTTAGATACTCTGGAATCATCATTTTAATACTGTCCATTTAAGGTGTTTGTTCTCATCATCATCATCATCACAATGACGCAATACAATCGTCGTTCTCAATATTTTTTTTTGTCACGGCGGCCCTAGCAACCGCTGCCTCCCACCCTCCCTCCTCCCAGGTTACGAAGGACCACAATAACGCAGACAGATAAGATGTCCACACCTCTCGTCAATGTGCTTTAGAAAAGGCAATTGTTTCAAATTGTGTGTCAGTGCGTGCTATGTGAGTAACGCATCCGTTTTTGTGTTGTGCATTACCGTGTTGTGTTAGTAAGGCATATATTTCATGTTGTTTATTTGGTGTGTGTTTGCGTTAGCAAGGGAGATATTTCAAGCTGTATATTGGTGTGTGCGTTAGCAAGGGAGATATTTCATGTTGTACATTGGTGTGTGTTTGCGTTAGTAAAGGAGATATTTCATGGTGTATATTGGTGTGTGTTTGCGTTAGTAAAGGAGATATTTGATGTTGTATATTGGTGTGTGTTTGCGTTAAAAAGACATTCGCTTCATGTTACATTTTTTTGTATTTTTTATCACCATAACGTGGCGCTGACGCTCCCTGCTAACATTCAAAATCTATCCTGCACGGTATCCATGCCGCAGGCTGGGTCATCCTGGTACGCTTTGATGAACCCCCCCCCCCCCGCTGTCTCAGGTGGGTGAGCCACACGAGTTGACAACTGGCGATGTAACGGAAGATTTTAAGTTGTCCATCATTCGGCTTTTTCTTTTCCATGTGTACACGGTCAACTCCCCTCGTCCTACACGGCCGCGGTGCCAAGACGGTCATACACATGCCACCAAGGCCAGCTATCAAAGTAAACTATGTTACTTACCAGGTAAAACCTACTGAACTATAAGCTCTCTTTCAGAGGCGGGCTCGGTCACACCTGATCGCTCATCAAGGTGGGTGAAATCACCGTATGCGGGAATTCATGAGTAGCCAAATGATCTAAATGCATGTCTCTAAATGTGGAGGACACCACTCGATGACTCAGAGAAAAATCCACGCGACCACCACGGGGAGGCAACACGCGGACTCCACAAATACAACAGCCACCGTCAGGGTCTGGGAATAAAATCACGACCTCCTTGCGTACCGCACGAGGCAGATAACATCTCCCCACCACGGCAGCTTATTAAATTAAGTAGTCTCACAAGGATAGAAAATTATAGCATCGATGGAAGTCTATTAATATTTTTTTTGCACAAAGAACCGCATTCGGAAAATTAATGGAGTAAAGTTTCCTCTTTTTTATATATTGAGCACGCTATAATTGTTTCGCAGATTTTAATTTATATTCATTCGTTCGGTCACCTTATGAACGAGATTTAATCCATTACCTTAAGTATTAGCTGCAGTTCTCGTCAAATTCAACGTGACGTTACCGTGGGACTTTTTTTCTTGTCTCAGAGTTGCCGATCGTTGCATGCTGAGGATTCATTATGAGACCAGACCACTTGTTTTCATGAACCTGTCACGAAAATCTAATCAGCAATTCATTACCCTTATTTAATTAAAATTATTAAATTTACGTATTAAACCACAAGCCTCGTCATGCTCGCAACGTGAGAAAGTGTAATCATTGTTCAGGAGAGTTTTCCCCGATGTGGACCCAATTAAAATATAGCAAAAATATACCAGGAAACCCGGTAACTTTTATTTGAGCGTTGGTGAGATGTCAACTACCTCGCCTGGTACGCAGGAGGGACCTGGGTTCGATCCTGACCCTGACGCCTGCTGTATATTTGGAGTTTGCGTGTCTCTCATCCCGTGGTTGCGTGGATTTTTCTCCGGGTCCTCCGCTTTCTTCCTTCACGTTTAGAAGCACGCGTTGAGAGTATTTGGCTGCTGTAAATTTCCACATGATAAGCCACTTCGTTGAGCTATCATTTCTTGCCACGTTGCGTCTGAAAAAGAGGAATACAGCACAGTGGGCCTTACCTAGTAATGTAAAACAAGTTTAGTTTTTTTAATCAACCAATGATCAGTATGTATCGTACAATCCTAATCCATCTCAAATCTTTTCCGTGAACAAGTAGCACTAATTACATACCTCTTGATATGCAAATTCTTTTGTTAAGGCGCCCCCCCCTTCACCCCCCCTCCCAACCCAGCTTATATATATGCTCCAAGCACGTGTGCTGTTCCATTCAGACGCTGTCGCCTCGACAGACCTGGTTTCACCTGAAGACGGCTGCTTGCGTTGTGGCCGAAACGTCGTGAGAATTATTTTATTATGTTTTATTATTTTTATTATTTTATTACTCCCCTTCTACGTGACTTTACCGAAAAAACCAAGAAGATGAATTCCTGCAGTCACGAAAGCTTTAAATCGAAACTTTTCCGTGAAGTTTCGATACTTTTGGGGATCATTAGACAATTTCGTCAATCAGTGATTGGCTTCTTGTGGGAGGAAAGCCACGTCGTCGTCGAAAGCCGGCGTGCAATGAAGAGGTAACACTCGAAGCTCAGCACAAATGGATTCAATCCATAGCTGCACTGCCATCTACTGGCCACTTCCAAGGGCAAGCGGACAGCACCTCGTATTCCCAGACAGTCTCGGACCCAAGCGCTAAACAGCGTTGCAAAAGACGCATCAATTAACAGAAATTTTTTATTTTATTAATGTTACGTACAATCAATCGCGTGTGTAAGAATCGGTTTGAAGTCACATTCCCGTTGTGCGAATGGGTTCACAATGCGAAAATGAAAAAACAACAATCGAATCAAACCACAACCTTGAATCACGACAGATGATTGAAACGCCAGTTGGTGGGAGGCTGGGCGCGCTGGGGATATGGGGAGAGCGGATGCAGTGTGACGTCTCTGCCAGGCGTAATGCTGCTGAGCTTACAAGACCCCCTGAGATTGGGAATATCCATGGGAAGTGCAAAGTATACTCGATGTGGTGTGCCGGATGCAGATACAAATCCGGTTCTTTGACCCAGACGGAACATCGCCTGCTGGATTTAAGCCCCGATTAGAGTATATCGCTGCTTCGATACATTTCCACTTGATAAGCCACTTCGTTGAACTGTCATTTGTGAGCAATATTGCTCCGTGGGTCTTACCTCGTCGATATTTTTTTTTATGTTGAGATTTTAGTTTAAATAAGCAGCTTCACATTAAGGATTGGTGCAGCGACGACACTTAGCGGAGTCCGTTAAAGTTACCATGTGGCTGCTTGGCATTGAAAACTTGGGGCAAGCCAGAAACAGTGACGATAATCACAGGTTTGAAGGGCATAACGCTGGTGTGGGGTGGGGTAACAGGCACCTGCATTGGGATGACTCGACAATTCCCACTAATGAGTGTTTGGCCTCATGTGGACCTGTGCAGGCATGTCACCGTAGTCCTGCGAGGTGCCACAGTCACACAGGGTGGTGGTGGTGGTGGCGGCGGCGCAAGGGACACCACACACGTCCCCACTTGCCTATCTGTTTCCAAAGTGATAAAATGAAAAAAACAAAGTGTTAAAAATACGAGAACATTATGCACCGCTAAAAATGGACGAAAATTGTCTGCTTGTGCTTTTATCTCGTTGCCTATTTTAATCGGAATGCTCGATCGGCTTCGTGTCGGTGAGATGACGGATGCATCCAGAGTGCTCGCAGAGTGGGGGCAACCCTTCGTGGCGGAGAACGGAAGTGGGTATCACAGAGCTGCCTCCGAGATCACACTTCCAGCGATCGCTCGGTCACACGGTAGGCGGCAGCCCTTTCCCACTCAACTCTGCGTACCCGAGTAATGTTAGTTTAACACGTGTGAGGCTTTCGCGACCAATATTATTCATAATCAACGTTTTTGGGTTTAGATCGCGTTATTTATAAATGTGTCGTAACCCTCCACCACCCGACACGGCCAATCAGTAAAAAAGTGTCACGTTGACAAAAGACAAATAGTTTACTGCTTTAGCCCACCGGTGTGTTGAAGCGTGAAACCACAACATTTACAATTTGAGTACGACGTTTCGCTGGTAATTGCATCCAGCATCGTCGGGCAATTCGCCAGTAAATATTTTTCTATTATCGGAGCTGAACATGAAAATGAAAAACAATCGAATCTAACCATAACCTTGAATCACGACAGATGATTGAAACGCCATTTGCTGGGAGGCTGGGGGTGCTGGGGATATGGGTGAGTGGATGCAGTGTGACATCTCTGCCAGGCGTAATGCTGCTGAGCTTACAAGACCCCCTGAGATTGGGAACATTCATGGGAAGTGCAAAATATACTCGATGTGGTGTGCCGGATGCAGAAACAAATCCGGTTCTTTGACCCAGGCGGAACATCGCCTGCTGGATTTAAGCCCCGATTCGAGTATTTCGCTGCTAGTCTTGGGAACTTCCTGGATTCGAACCTTTATTCTCAGCAATGCCAGCTCAGCACTCATCATCAGCTTTCTTACAAGATCACGTTCCTTTTTTTGTTGTTATCGCAGTGTAAAGTGCGATGTCCAAATGCAGGCTACTCAATCTCTCTTGCCCCCCCCCCCAATCCTCTCGGCTTTAAAAGGATATTGTCCAAAATAGCAGCCTTACTATATCGTGTTCTGTTATTACGCAGTGCGACAGATGAACATGGTGAGTAGTGCTTTTTTATTTGAACTTGGGACGAGGAACACCAGAGAGTGTTGTCGGTCACAAGTGTACCTCTTCCTAACACGCTTTCACATCCTGCTGAGATCAAATTATCAACACAGAGCCCACCCCTGCTGTGACAAATCTACAATCGTGTGTGGGGAAAAAAAAAAGCATTCTGTAAATTCCCACGGGTAACGTACCCTCGCAGTCGCATCGCCGCGGAAAAACAAAACATTTGCACAGGAACGTTGGCAATGCAATCTCGCGTGCTCGTGAATGGCATTTACCTCCTCTACTTCTCCGGCTTCTCTATGTGCCGTGAGGAAGGCAACCGATTGTTTTTAATATCGACAAATATGCGGAGTTCTTCTTCGTTCTTCTTCGTCTTCTTCCTTATTTCTATTGTTCGTCATCTTGTTCTTCGTCTTGTTCTTTGTCTTGTTCTTCCTCCTGGTTCTTCCTCCTGGTTCTTCCTCCTGGTTCTTCTTGTTCTTCCTCTTGCTCTTCCTCTTGTTTTTTCTCTTGTTGTTTCTCTTGTTCTTCCCCTTTGTTCTTCCTCTTGTTCTTCCTTCTTGTTCTTCCTATTGTTCTTCCCCCTTGTTCTTCCTCTTGTTCTTCCTCTTGTTCTTCCTCTTGTTCTTCATCTTGTTCTTCCTTCTTGTTCTTCTTCTTGTTCATCCTCTTGTTCTTACTCTTGTTCTTCCCCCTTGTTCTTCCCCCTTGTTCTTCCCCCTTGTTCTTCCCCCTTGTTCTTTCTCTTGTTCTTCTTCTTGTTCTTCCTCTTGTTCTTCCTCTTGTTCTTCCCCCTTGTTCTTCCTCTTGTTCTTCCTCTTGTCCTTCCTCTTGTTCTTCATCTTGTTCTTCCTTTTTGTTCTTCCTCTTGTTCTTCCTCTTGTTTTTCCTCTTGTTCGTCATCTTGCTATTCCTATTGTTTTTCCTTCTTGTTATTCCTTCTTGTTCTTCCCCCTTGTTCTTCCTTCTTGTTCTTCATCTTTTTCTTCCTCTTGTTCTTCCTTCTTGTTCTTGTTCTTCCTTCTTCCTCTTGTTCTTCCTATTGTTCTTCCCTCTTATTTTTCCTTCTTGATATCAAATACATTGGATCGAGAAACAAAACGACGACATAGAGGAGGTACGTCAACGTTGAATCTATTTATTTATTTATTTATTTATTCAGGAAAGCCACGCTGAGTCATAGGGATATTTTCATGAGGGCCCTGCTGCTGCTGCTGCTGCTACACTGGCTTTCTATTCAAAGATGCGCTCGGCCAATTAATGATGAGTTGTGTTCATTGCAGCACGTGGGAGGAAACCGGACCAACCCGAAGATAATTCACGACCTCCCGTATGCCAGGCGAGGTAGTTAACAACTAGCCACAGTGACAACACCATGAGCTTCATTCGACTGACGTGCACTTCAAATGCGTTACGCGATTTTAAAAGTCCACTTATAATCTCACCATCGCCGTCACCGTCAGCCACGGGCAATCCACTGCTGGACGAAGGCCTCTCTAAGCCACCACCGTCCCTCGCGATCGTGCGATGTGCTCATTTCTGACCAACCGCCAGAATTTAGCATTCACCGTGCGCGGCATCGGCCGAATATAAAGGACGGTGTAGCTTCGGGATGTAAAAAAAAGAAAAACGGCTCAGAGATATGGAAAGCTATTTAACACATCGGAAACCGGCGAGCAGTCTCCATGACCTAGCACAGTTTGAGCAATGATTACGCTGGTGCAACACCATATTCGCCAGCACTACAAAAAGAAATTGCTGACACACACACAAAAGGATACATTTTGTATTCTCCCCTCTGCATATCAAAGCAAAAAACAAGTTGTGGTATCCTTTAATAATGCATATGGCGCGTGCAAGCGAGTCCAGATTTGTATAACGTTGATACCGGCAAAACGGTTGGTGTCTTTTTCATCTTTCCAATGAATATAAATTGAGGAGCAACTATAAATAAACATCTAAGTTGTGAAACCAGCCTCTGGCTTCAAGGGACAATGACTGTGAATTCCACTCATGCCCTCGGAGAGCACTTGCAGTTGACATGAGTTCGCAGAGACCAATTAACTCACACAGAACCGTGGACTCACACATAGACCCATATACTCACACAAAGATCCAATATCCATTGACTCACTTAGAGACCCATAGACTCCGAGACCCATCGACTTGTACAGAGCCCCATAGGTTCACACAGAGACCAATAAACTCACACAGAGACCCATAAACTAACACACAGAACCATAGGCTCACACAGACTCCCATAAACTCACACACAGACCCATAAACTAACACACTGACCCATAGGCTAACACAGAAATCCATAAACTCACACACAGACCCATAAACTCACACACACACCCATAGGCTCACACAGAAACCCATAAACTCACACACAGACCCATAAACTCACACACACACCAATAGGCTCACACAGAAACCCATAAACTCACACATAGACCCATAAACACACACACCCATAAACTAACATACAGAACCATAGGCTAAGACAGACTCCCATAAACTCACACACAGACCCATAAACTAACGCACAGACCATAGGCTCACAAAGAAACCCATACACTCACACATAGACCCATAAACACACACACCCATAAACTAACGCACAGACCCATAGGCTCACACAGAAACCCGTAAACTCACACACAGACCCATAAACTCACACACACCCATAAACTCACACACACACCCATAGGCTCCCAAAGAGGACATGAGTTCACGAGGTACCCCACTGTTTGCTGTGTTGCGCCGCAGTCGCATTCGAGTGATTGTTTAGTTTTTATTTCGTGGGGGAGGTGATTTCCCCTGCTGTGGCCAGTTCAGATACGATGCAAGGCACTATTCGTGGAGCAGGGTTGAGAAAATAGTAACCATTTTGCGGGGAAGTCAATAGCAGGTGTCGTATGCACAGACTATCCCTTGCTATAGGAATGTAGAATTTCCACCAGTGGTTCATGGATGTTAGCAGGAGATGTGCGCCACCTCGATCCTCATTTTAACAAAATTTTTATTTTTAAATTTTCAAAATTAAATCAAAACCATCTCAGTGGTTTTAAGGCAATTGCACAGAATTCGTTTCAAAGGCTTATTTTTGCCGTCTCATTCGCAGGAGATGCATGTTTAATCTACTACCGTAAGCATAACACAATAAAGCGTAAAAAAAACCCCACCCACACTTTGCAATTCCCCATTAAATCTTATGAAAACCTGGTCCCAATATTCAGTCCCAGTGCAATCGCCAAGATTGAATCAACCCTTGAAACAATATCAAGCTCAGCACATGCTATCTCCACGGGAATCCCAAATGCACTTGGCTAGTTTCAGTCCAAGAGAGCGACAGCTAATCACAAAC
>JAAXLI020003405.1:0-10906 GCA_014621495.2 Entosphenus tridentatus | reverse complement strand
CACGACCAATACCGGTGACGATTATCTGAATGGGTCCTGGGCATCCCTGAGGTCGAATCAGCCTCAAATGAGCACCTGGTGTGGTGTGTAAATATCGGCACTGGGGAGACAAAGACAGTCGGGCGTGGTGTTGGCCACCCACCACCTCATGTGCCGCGCCGGCCTTCATAGGTGCTCGCTAACAGCACTTGCCCCAACAGTATGTTCCAGGCTATACGGGAGATCTTTACCTCTGGAAAAGTAGGGGGTAGAGCTGGTGCATCTACAAGTCATCTCAGTCAATCAACCCACGGCACCTGGGTCTGTCCCGAGACCTCCTCCTGTCAGCGAGCCTTCGACACTTCACGTGGCCTAAAAGTGCACCTGGCCTGGCACAGACGCCGTGGTGACGTCACCGTCACTTCGTGGCGAATGGCCGGGGTGTTGGTATTGGTGTGTCTGTGTGTGCATTGTGGGGCCTCATTACGCCCCTTCTGACAAGGAAGTCAGCATCGGGACTCAAGTGAAAATTAAACTGATTTTATTTTCTAAAAAACATTATTTTTATTTTCTATGAATGTTACTTTATTTTTATGTTTTATTTCTAATACAATATTAATTATAATAAAATGTAAAAAAAAAAATCTTATTTATTTGTTTAACAAAGCTTCTATTTTGTGTTGAACCGTGACACATTTTATTTAAAGACAGTGTATTATTGTGTTCCGACTTACGAACAGGGCTCGGGAACGGAGGTCTGCCATATATATAACACATCATTGTCCACGTTTGTCTGACACACCTTCAATACTCCACCAGTCAAAATCCATTATTGCAACATTCCTTGCGTAACATTACTCATTTCTCTTCACAGTCATAAGGAAACCTCGACATTTCTGTATATCCAAAAGGACTGAACTAATTTATTTGTTTATTTTGCCAGACCATGTAAGGCCCACTGAGCGATGTGGCTCTTTTTCAGAAGCCACCTGGCCACAAGTAATAGCTGAATGAAGTGGCTTATCATCAAGTGGAAATGTATAGCAGCCAAATACTGTAAACGCATCATGTTTTTAAATGTGGAGGGAAAACACGGAGGACCCGGAGAAAGAAAAAAAAACATCTACGTGACCACGTGAACAGAAACATCGCTAACTCCAAATATACAGCACGCGTCATGGGTCGGGGTGGAACACCATACTTGCTGTACACCAGGCGAGGGAGTTAACATCTCCTAGCCATAGTGGCGTCAGGGTTCAGGATCGAACCTCACTACCTCCTGTATACCAGGCGACGTAGTTAACATCTCCTCGCCACCGTGGCGTCAGGGTTCAGGATCGAACCCACGACCTCCTTCATACCAGGCGAGGAAGTTAACATCTCCTAGCCACCGTGGCTCGAGTGAGAGACAATGGAGTGGTCACCTTCTCTCTCCTTGAAGCGCAGGCGGACTCCTCCGCCAGGTATCCGCGTGAGTTCCTCGCACTCGCCTCCCCCCGACAGCCGCTTGCTCTGGAAGTATTTGAAGAGCTTCACCTCCACGGCTTTGTCTAGGGCTGGGAGGCCGCTCACGTCCACCTCGTTGCCACTGCTGCCTTCCATCGCAGCAGCAGCACCTCCGACTAGCACGGTAGGCTACGCACGGTGCAAAAGAAGTTCAACGTACACACATACAGCAGCAGCAGTAGCAGCAGGCCGGTCGCCAGTCGTGTGCTGGCTAAATGCGACAACGGAATGGCTGCGCAGGTTGTAGCTGGGTTCAAAGTAACAGAATGCGCATTGGGGATAGGATTACTACCCAAGAGCAAATACGAAACTCAAAATGTAGAAGTTATGTCGAAAGGTGTGCAACAGGCAATACAACACAAGACAACCACTGCATGACTGCATAAATACGTTATATGGTTTATTATACAGATTTAGGGTTATTTTCACAGAATCTCCTTTCATCCCTCGGGGATTATTATATTTACGATTATATTAAACTTCATAAGAATGCTGCCACGGTGTAAGGATTAGCACACTGGACTTTTTATGACCACGTTGGTCAATGCGGTTTGGTGAAGGAGTGAGGCAGGACCAGTCTAAACTCCAAATGTACAGCAGGTGTCAGGGTCGGGATAGAACCCACGACCTCCTGTATACCAGGCGAGGTAGTTAACATCTCCTAGCCACGTCGTTCTAAAGTCGACGTCGCAAAGTGGATCCACAGACCACACGTCGACCTCGCAATTTCAAAGCGAGGTCACGGACATCGCCAATACCCGCACAATGGCAGCACCACAGCCAGCCCTGACCGGTCCAAGCAGCCACCTCCCACCACGTAGTCATCCTTCCACAATGCCCTCACGGCCTTGCAGACCCCAATGGAATTTGACGTAAAAATACGAAATGCACGCTCCTTGAAACGCTTATTGTAGACTAAAGATGCACCTGTTGCTGCAACAGAATGTGTGGTGGGTTATACGACCTGTTTAGAGGCAATGTACACCGTTGTTAAATACAAAGTATAGTGGTACAGCGCTGGTCATCAGCAGCCACTTTCCTCATTCGAACGTGCGGTGGCGATGGTGGTGACACCCCACTATGATCTTAGTGATGGTCACCGTCCGCCAGGAAATGGTTCCAGGAAATATAATGGAGGAGGAAACGTCCCGACCAAGTCTCCAGGGGGGCACGAGGAGTCCAAATTTGCCTTTGGAACCCGGAGCCATCCCAATCGTCATCGGGGGCTGGGTTGCTGCTACACGGCAACAGAGTGTGAAGCTTCGTGTTCAGCTGCTCATTAACTTTGACCTTCCGAGAAGTTATTTTTGACACAGACCCCAGGGCTGCGAATCGCGGGGAAAATAATGCTTGCGAAAATGTTGATGTTATATTTTTTGTAAATATATATCGTACACCGCCGGTGTGTTACCGCCAATACGCTCACATTGTGCCTGCGTGATGCGGTGCTGCTAAGCAAACAAAAATCACGCCCAACGCATTGTCTGAGAGCGTGTGGGGAGTCTGTTACCATGAGAGAAACACACAAGAGGCACTCAACTCTGAAAAACGCAATAACATACCTCTTCAACACATCGGTGGGCTAAGAAATGAATTATTTTGTCCTTTGTAAACGTGACACATTTTTTACTGTTTGGCCGTGTCGGGTGGTGGAGGGTTACGACACATTTTTAAATAACGCGATCTAACCCAAAAACCTTTATTATGAATAACATACCTGTCAAACCCTTATCAGTGCCTACCTTATTACAGACCAATTCAGAACTTGTTGGTCACCCCGTGGCCCTTATACATCTCAGCGTTCATCCTACAAAGTTCTATCACAAGAGAAAAACATAAACAAATAGGCTTTAATTTTTTTGCCCGTATTGAAATTGCTGTACGACGTATGGACCTGAAAACTCAATTTCCCTGTACAAGAATTCGGGGTAAACCGTATGGGTTGACAGGTATGCTATAAAACATCCACGTAAACAATGAGCACACCTTGCTCTCTACCTATGCTTTTATGGCCAATACGACTCGTACATCGGCTTCCCTTGGGTTAGGTTGAGTAAAAATGTGCGTTGTTAAACCCTCCACCACCCGACACAGCCACTGAACAGAAGAGTCACGTGAATCAAGCATGCCAAACGTAATTACTTTTCCAGCAGTGGAAAGCAATATCACAGCATTATCTGATTACAAGTGGTTGTATAGTTACGGTGACAGTTACGTCTCTACGTATGTTGTATGTATATATATTGAACTTCTTTCGCACCGTACGTAGCCAACCAAACCGCGATAATCGGAGGTGCGGGGGAATAACAACAAACTAAACACGAAAAGCAGTTCAAAAGAAATTAGTTGTCAATCGAGATGATTTAAAGTGCATAGCTCCAGTGGCCCCCTAACTTCTTTGGCACCTTACGTAGCCAACCGCACTAATCGGGGGTGGCATAATGCGCCTGATTGCTTGCGTGCCCCCACACTACAAAATATGGCTTTGACAACCCCTTTGTGGGATCTTGGCACGCGTGTGGACGTGATGATGTCACCATCGTAATTATGCCACTCTGCAGCCCGTGCCCTACGATTTCTGGGTGGATGCGCCGAGTCTGCTCTGTATGGTCGAAATTAACGAGGGTTGGGGGAGCCTTTTGCTCAGAGTCACGCAAGATACGTTGATTGGTGTGAATTGTGCTCCAAACGTCTTCACGCACATTGTAAACTCCCTAATCTATTTGTCAAGCTGGAGTTGATTGTCATGCATATTCTTAAACCTTTGAGTTCACGATTCCTATATTACTACTAGCTGCTTTAATGTATTTGATTCTTGATAATAGGTTTGTTTCTCCTTTTTTCACGCCTCTTGGCATCCTCTGGTCTAACACCGTTTGAGACGAGGCTCAAAAGAAAGCTGTCTCTGGTGTGGACCAATCAGTTTCAAGGACAATGCATATATTATCAGAGTATGTTTTTTGTTTGCATTCTGACCACAAGCATTGTGGTGAATGCAGACATGATTCCTTGTGTAGTGTCTTGTAAAATCACTCAGTCGGACACGTTATAAGTCACCTGCTTACACTTTACTACTCTCTCTCGCACCAGTTGTAGGCACTCCTGTCTCTGTCTATACGGTCACTTTTGTTAACCAACTTCCCCGATCTACTTTACACCTCGCTGACCTGCCTGCGGCAGCTCTTCCTTTCAGCAGCTCCACACTCACAGCTCCGCACACAGACAGCAGCTCACACAGAGCTTGCACGCAGCTGTGCTCACACAGAGCTTGCACACAGCAGTGGTCATATATAGGCTCGCAACCAGCTTCGCTCACACAGAGGCTTCACTCACAGAGCTTGCACACAGCTACGCTCACCCAGAGCTTGCGCACAACATCTCTCCCTCTGCGCCGCTGCCCTTGCCTCCGTTCCTTCAGACCCACTCGTCCGATCCGGGCAGAGGGATCAATCATCACCCGCGACTCGTGAGGGTTGAGGTACGTCCCTGGCTTGAGCGGCAGCGGCAAAATGTTTTCACCTTGGTCCCAGCAACCCGAACTCCCGCTCTGCTCTCACGGACCTCCTTATATCATCCTCCCAATTATCCAACTCCTTCCTTGTGTCTCTTGAGGGCCAGACAGGCTAGTGCCTGTCAGGCCATCAATCACCTCTTATTGCACGTCTCCAAGGTTACACCTACGGTGCCAGCGGACAACCCCGGGCCGACCCCGTCTGCACCCGATTCTCCCGTTAATGAGGTGGAGGTTTGCTCGTGCAACCTTCCGTTGAACACGCGCACCTGCCTGCCCTCGGTTTCCCTCGGCCAGCAGTGTGCACCGCCTATTTTACCACACAACACTTGTAAAAGGTTTCAGTTTGGTGTTTTAACATCTTAACACCTGTTTTGTTGCCAGAAAAAGGGGAAAAACCTATTATATTTTGGTACTGGCAAAGGAGGTCCCATGATATTTGATTCTTATTTTGGGCAAAGGTTAAACTGCTTAAAGTCATACATATTTATAACTAACGGTATGTACCCAGCGTTGCCGGGGCGAAAGAGACAGAGACACAGGTCGACCTACACGTACAGACATTGACCCACACACACAAAGACATCGACTTACACAGACACACATGGACTCACACACACATACGTAGACTCTCACGCACACATCGACCGAAGCAGACATATGGACTTACACACACACACATATCGACTAAGAGACACACACATGGGCTTACATACACACATGGACCCATGCACACACATCGACTTATTCACACACACATTGGCCTACACATTCATACACATATGGACTCACACACACAGATATGGACTTTAGATACATACACATGAAGTTACACACGCACACATGTAGTGGGCTTGTATGACGACAGAGACGGTTGAACTTGAGGCAACACGCATTTATTTAATCTCAACTTGACAGCTCACACTTGAAGAGGTAAGGGCCTCTTCACCCGTTCTATCGAGGGAAGTATTCCCAAGCTAACTCTTCTACTTTCCTCTACTCTACGATCCTCCTCTCAAGGAGACTAACTGACCTGGCCCAGCTTCGGCACAGTTCTCGACCACCAGCCACACGAATCCGTCCCTTAAAAGGACATCAGCCTTTGCGGCTCTGGGGTCGTACCACTGGCTTGCTCTGCCCGGCCCTTAGAAGGGCAGCGGGTCAGAGGAGAGTCAGGGTTTATCTAGCTGGACTTCAGTCTTCAGCTGGTTTTTCGTCTTCAGCTTGATCGAACTGCCCTTCTGCTCTCAGGGTTCTGTGGGATCACACACACCCCACAGCCCCCACCCCTCAGGAGGGGCTCTGGTCATGGGTAACACAACCGCCCCGCACCGGTTTATACCATTCCCCACCGAGGGACGGGGTTCTGTGGATCACACACACCTCACAGCCACCTCCCCTCAGGAGGGGCCCCGGTCAGGAATAAAACAACCACCCTGCACCGGTAAGTACTGTGATTCACCCGGGTTTGGTGTGCGCGCGTTCCAACATCACCACCACACAAATATCGACACACACACACACATTGACTTACACACACATATGGACTAACACACACATGGACTAACACACACACATATGGACTCATATATCGACTGACACACATAGACACACACACAGTGACTTACACACTCACATGGAGCCATGCACACACATCGACTAACACACACACAGCGACTGGCACGCACACTCGGACTTACACACACACATCGACTTACACACACACATCTACTGACACAGCAATCCCCGATGATGCCACAGCTAGAGCAATTTTCTCTCTCTGGCGAGCCTTAGCGAGGAGCAGTTTGAAAACAACGGTCTTCCCAGTACTGGCAGATGCATCAAGGGAAAAAAGACTCGATTTGTAGTCTCAATTTGTTGCAATATTTTAGTGTAGGCTTCAATTTGTGCATGCATGAGCTTTGGTTAATTTCCTAAATAATTGTACGAAGCTGTAAAGCATAATAGCATATTTAACGTAAGATCTCTTGATAAAGGGCATGCAGGTTGTCCGTGTAGGGCGTTGGTAGGCCCATAGACGCGAGGTATTTAGCACGAATGGAGTGCAGTTTGTCCTGAAGGAGGATGAGGGTCTGTTTGAAGATTACATCAGAAAAGTTGACGTCGAGGTTTGTATTTTGTCATTGAGCTCCGTGGAGGATGTCCTCACTCATGCCCTCTTTGTATTTTTGGCAAAGTCCTATAGGGTTAGATGGGCGGCAAACTTGAAGATGTATGCAGAAGAGCATTGCCAATTAGAAAGGGGACTGACCAACAGAAGCTTCTGTCATAGCTTTATGAAGATGGTGATCATGCGCAAGAATTGCATGAAGATTGCAAGCTTCCCTATATGTTTGGTAGACAACTCCTTCGACTGTTTAGAGGTCTTGGAAAGATTTGTGCCCTTTGGCAACATGGAGAAACATTGGGAGAAAGTAGCACTGCTGATTGTTGGGATGAACTGTGTAGACTCATCCTAATGCATCCGATTAACCGTCAGCAGCACGTCGCTTCAAATTGTTTTTAGCAGTCCATGTATAGTAGGAGGGAACTTAATGGTAGAGCAGGTTGGCAGAAAATGGATAACTTGGGCACGAAATATAGAACGGCATAAGGGTGGTATCTTGTGGAGCCAGGGTCTGTTGTTGGGCATTTCCTTTGGTGATGTAGATGCATTGGCCATTTAGAAGGTGAAGTGGCAAATATACGACTGTGGGGGAACGGTCATGGATGTAGAAGCCAAGAATTCAGCAAATGGCCCCATTGTTGCTGATGTATGTTCCTTGGAACAAAGTTTGAGCTCATGCACACTTTGTCCCTCTGTTTTGTAAGGCAAAGACAGGCATGTCAGAGCCTTTGCTGATGTATTGTCAAAGATATTTTATGGCTTTTTTTAGAATAGCAGAATTTCGCATTTAAAGTGGGCCTGGAAGATATTCCACAGGAGAGGGCAGTAGGGAACGATCCACCAGTTGTGAACCTTAATTAGCGAGTTAGTGGCAGGTCTTAGCGTAATTTGAAATCCATCATGCTCAGTAGTTCTGCGACGATATAAACGATAGCCATCATGGGCCGACTGAGTGTGTTTCAAGTAGTTGCATGGATACCTCTTGGAACACCTGTGGTCTTGCATACATGACGCATTTGGATAGAACAGGCCACATGGGTTATGGACCATTTGGTTGAAGACCACATAGGAAAATGGCAGGGTCTTGATGAGGGTGAGGTATATCAGCACTGATAAATGTGTCAATGTGACTTGCATGAATTGTTTCCCTCATCCATCGGGAAATGTGAGCATGAGGAAGATGACGTTTTGTCTACCCAATGGTGTGCAAGGTATTGCTTATCTATGCCAAGACGCTGCCTTCGTTGGTCGTAATAAGCATCATGAGGTCATAAACTGTGAGTTTAAGACCCTCGCTAAGATGTCATGTGTGTCTGTTGGCTTTTGGTTTGGATAAAGGTAAACCTGGATCTCCTTTCATTTGGGATTGCAAGTGAAGGTGATGAAGAAATGAGGCGTGGCATATTAGCTGATGTACATCATGGCAGTCTTCTCATGCATGTATCTTGGTGGAGCTGTGAAGGATGAAGGCAAAATAACTAATCAGGCCACATTGTGACCGTTTGCATCTCCTTCGGCATTGATAGCATCCCAGAGATGAGCATACTGTTCACATGTAGGCAGTTTTGATTCAGTTGGCAACATACTGGTGAAAGAGGTTGGCGCACAACAATATGCGGTTTCCTCCTCTGTCCATGATCACGAAGGAATATACGTTTTTGTAGAGGAGAGAGTTTTGTGAGCATGTCTTTGTCATGCAGCTTTGTAATTGAAGGAATCTTGACGTGGTACCCATCTTGGGCTTGCGACAGGAAAATGTGTTATTGCAGGGCATCGTATGCTCTGTTAGTGTCAGGAAATCGTGCAATGGTGTTTTCTTGGTATGGCAGAACAATGTCTCGCTCACAATGTTCCTCACCCACCGTAAGAAAGCAAGGTCAACAATATTTGGGACATTTTACCTCCCTGCGTGCTTTCCGCTTTGGTAAAAAGTAAAGGTGCGGTACGGCAAAATTTGAATGGTTGATGTTCCCACCAATGTAGCAAAACGATAGACAAAATGCAATGGGCTGTAGCTAAGAAAGTCCAACGTATTTAGCAGTATAACATATTAATCAGCATCGCAGTACTAAGTATGAGTAAATAGCGTGACGGGAGCAATCGAAGCAATAGAAATTCATTGAATAAATAAGCTGAAATAAGTATAAATGAAGGAACAGCAGTATGCACAGGTAAGTTGAGAAGCAGGCTACATTCTAGATTATAGACTGCCAGTACGCCGACTCAATGACATAAGCATTGCTACAGTGTACATAAAGAGCTGGCAATAAGGGCAGCAGCTGAAAAAGCAAAATACAGTCGACATGAAAGGCTGGCAGTACACTGAGTGAGGTAAAGAAGCAGGCAACAGATTATAGACTGCATACACTCATAATTGGCTAAAGCAAAATTGGCAGTGTAGATAATAGAGTGGCAGAGCACTGACATTAATTAATCAGCAGGCAGCAGGCCACATGACAGACTGGCAGTAGACCATCTGTCAACGTATTAGTTTAATAATAGTAAACCATGAGCCTGAGGTCTTATCTGCACACAAACATTATTATTGTAATATCTGGCAAGTTATTTGTTCCATAATAGTAAACAATGAACCTGAGTTTTTATCTGCACACAAACATAATTATTGTAATATCTGCCAACGTATTAGTTTCATAATACTAAACAATGAACCTGAGTTGTTATCTGCACACAAACATAATGATTGTAATATCTGCCAACTTATAAGTTGCATAATAGTAAACAATGAACCTGAGTTATTATCTGCACACAAATATAATTATTGTAATATCTGCCAACTTATTAGTTTCATAATAGTAAACAGTGAACCTGAGTGCTTAGCTGCACCCAAATATTATTGTAATATCTGCCAAGTTATTAGTTTCATAATAGTAAAGAAAAACAGAGTTGTTATCTGCACACAAACATAATTATTTTAATATCTGCCAACATATTTGTTTCATAAGAGTAAACAATGAACCTGAGTGATTATCTGCACACAAACATTATTGTAATATCTGGCAACTTATTCGTTTGATATTAGTAAACAATGAACGTGAGTTATTATTTGCACACAAACATTATTATAGTAATAATTTCCAACTTATTTGTTTCATAAGAGTAAACAATGAACCAGAGTTATTATCTGCACACAAACATTATTATTATAATATCTTCCAACTGATTAGTTTTACAATAGTAAACAATGCAGCAGAGTTGTTATGGTGTGTTAATGTGAAGGATTAGCATGATGTTAATGTAAGAAATTAGCATGTAAAAGTAAGCTCGGAGAGCGACCTTCTAGACGATGGCACGGAAGTGGCTATGTTAATGTGAGGGATTAGGATGATGTTAATGTGAGAAATTAGCATGTAACTGTAGAAAGGAAGAAGAGCGGCCTCTTCGACGGGGGAGTGCAACCCAATGGGTGTAATCTGAAGGGCCTGTGAGTATGAGAGTGCAATCCAAAAGACATGTACGCATGAGAGTGCAATCCAAAGGCATGAGAGTGCAATGCAACGGACATGTGAGCAGGAGAGATCTAAGAGAGAGGCATAGAGAGAGAGACACAGAGAGTCGAAATAACAACTGACATATGCAGGTTGGATGGAAACATCACAGTCAGTTAAGACTTTACCTGGTTAACAACGTCCTTCCAATGATTGCTCAGTTTGTACCCATACTCTCAGTTGAAGTTGTGTCTGTGTTTCGATTTAAAGCTTTCGTGACTGCAGGGATTCATCTTCTTGGTTCTTTCGGTAAAGTCACGTAGAAGGGAGGTAATA
>JAAXLI020003403.1:0-10910 GCA_014621495.2 Entosphenus tridentatus | reverse complement strand
GTGGCACTTACAAGGTGGTCGGTAAAGGAGAACCTTTCTTTGGTGTGCAATACAGTATATAATTTAATGTTGGGTTTGTCTATGGCAGTATATAGTAGGGTGTAGACTCGTGTGATGTAAGAGAATAAAGTTTACATGGAAGCATATTATATATATTTTTTACGACGTAGAATTGTAATGTATTACTTACTGTTAGTAACTCAGCGTATTGTAGAGTATATTTAGTATACTGATGATAATATGTAGTTTATACTTTAGTTGTTTACGTGGTGGTTTTAGTTACTGCAGCTACATACTATTAACACTCCTTCCCTTCATTAATGCTACCCTTATCCCCTCCCTTTGATGCTGCTAATCCTGCATAATGCACGGGCATAAATAGTACTATTCACATACCTGCACTTCCCATATCACATACCTGCATTTCCCATATCCCCTCCCTTTGATGCTAATCCTGCATAATGCACGGGCATATGCAGTACTAATCACATACCTGCATTTCCCATAAATATGCTAAATTCCTCTTGATATGCATATTATTTTGTTAAGGCTCCCCCTTTCTTCCCCCCTTCCAACTCAGCTTATATACATGCTCCAAGCACGTGTGCTGTTTCATTCAGACGCTGTCGCCTCGACAGACCTGGTTTTCACCTGAGGACGGCTACTTGCGTTGTGGCCGAAACGTCGTGAGAATTATTTTATTATGTTTTATTTTTATTATTTTATTACTTCCCTTCTACGTGACTTTACCAAAAGAACCAATAAGATGAATCCCTGCAGTCACGAAAGCTTTAAATCGAAATTCCACTAGGTGGCGACAAATAATATTGTTGACTGAAACGTGCTTACGTATGATGACGTAAGCACGTTAGTGCGAGCCCTCCCGGAAGCCATAGAGAATGCATTGTAGCACATGCCGTTCGAAAAAAAACATCTTTGAATGTAAGTCTATGGGAACACTCTGGGCGATTCTCAGCCAGAGTGAAATCGCCCAAAAAGAGGCGGTACTCCACAGAACGTGACATGACGCTGATTGGACTATATCCAGAGGCACAGTAACGGCTAGCGTAACTCTGTGGTTGAATGAGATTGTTAATGTGATTGAAAAAGTCCCTTTCACACTTTGGTGGTGCGTCGCCCAATCGCTCTAATGAAGAAACCGCCCCTGAGTTTGAACCACCCCTACGGGGAAGATTTAAGTTTGTTTTCTCTCTCTGTGTCTCTGTGTTGTCTCTCTCTGCTTGTGTGTCTATGTGTCTCTGTGTCTGTGCCACATGCCCTCCCGCATGGCCTTATGGGAATTATTTTATTTCATGTTTTCTTACGATTCTATTCCAATGACGTACGCGTACACCTGCCCATTCATCTGTCATCGATGACCCGGAGGAAGAGAGGGAGGATGGGCTGAGCCCCTTTTACAACCACGAATTTGCCTACTGTGTCCCTTTCCAGGACCCTAACCCCGCTGGTTGATGAGGGATTGTACAAAAATAACTGTACATTTTACACATACCATCAACCACAGATTTCTGTGAGCGTGTAAATTCAGCAGCATCGCTTCAACATAACCAACTCTGGAGCGGTGTGGACGGTCAGTGTCTCATCAGCAGGGTCAGGCTTGCTTGAAGCAGTACTAGTGACCTGGCATACGCCCATCGCTAAACTCTTGTAACAACACAAAATAATCAGTGGCATCGTACAGAATTTAAGTAATAAACTGAAATAATAAGATCGTGTGCCTCCTTCCTCCCTACATCTAACAGTGTTTAAACGCAGAGTCAACATAGCAATCGAACAAACTCCTCACCGAGCCGAGTCCATCCATGAGGGTGAGCAACGTGGCCACGACGCGTCTCCCCACGTCGTCCCCTCCTCCTCCGCCACCATCGCCGCGCGTGGGGCACAGCGCGTCCAGCTCGTCGATGAACACCAGAGCTGGGGGGCTGCACCACACAGCAAAGCAGCAGCAGCAGCAACAATCCAGCAGCAACAACAATCCAGCAGCAACAACGCAGCAACGGCGCAACAACGGGACAGCGCAGCAGCAATAACGCCGCAACAACGCGGCAACAACGCGACAGTGCAGCAGCAATAACGCCGCAACAACGCGGCAGCGCAGCAGCAGCAACAGTGGAGCAACAACGCACGCAGTAGCAACACAGCAGCAGCAATAGTGCAGCAGCAACAGCAACAACGCAGCAACGCAGTAGCAACACAACAGCAGCAGCAACACAGCAGCGTAGCAACGAGCAGCAACAACACCCGGCTCAGCCTTCATCTCATCGCAGCCGCCAACACAGCAGACTAACTCGTAACGTGGAAAAGATGAATTCGGCTAAACGTTAACCGCAAACCTACGCAGGTTAATCAGGTCCCCCCTGCTGTGGCGATTACGTTTTACTTTCTCTGTCTGGGTCAAAAGAATCACAACAGAGACGTGCCGCAGAAAACGTCAATCACATGCGGGGGGCTCTGTCAGTGAAAGGGGCCGCACGGGCTCATCAGCCTGCGCAGCACGGGACGAACACTCGTGGCATCGCGGAAGTCCGCCGGCTGCGTGTGTGTGCGCATGGCGTGCGGGGAGACGCACGCTCCACATACTTCATGGAAGCCTCCTGAAACACCTTCCTCAGTCGGGCCTCGCTCTCTCCATAAAACCTGTTGAGAGAAATTGTGAGACTGCACACCGCACATTGCGCCACACCACATTGCGCCGCACAAGGGGCTGTAACAGCAAGGCATTTCTGAACGTGGTTAATTTCGATCAATCGACGAAATGCGCCACCGTCTTGTGCGCGTTTATGCAGGGGCCCGCTGGTCTCGCGGGCGCCAGTCGGCGTGGAAGAACGTCCATAAACACGGAGCGCACGTTCGTACCGATTGAAGATTTCGGGCCCATTGACGAGGTAGAAATGAGCGCGCGTCTCGTGGGCCACGGCCCGGGCGATCATCGTCTTGCCGGTCCCGGGGGAGCCGTGCAGGATGACCCCGCGTGGCGGACACACGCCTGCACGAGCCACAGCGGCGACGTGAGCACGATACGCGACGCAACAGCTGCTTCTCCACGCGCGAGTTGCACATAATCGGGTGGGAACTCGTGAGGCCAGGAAAGGGTCGTGTGTCTGAATGAGTTGGATCACGAAATTCTAAGCTTGACGCCCAGGTTGAGGAACTGTTTCAATAATCATAAAATCAATCAATCGCTCGACCTCTCTGGCCTTTGCGCTGTGTGTGTCGAGAAGGAGCATTGCTCAAAAACACATTGCCCATTCTCTACATTTTCTTTTTTTAAGGGAGCAATGTGATAAGGACAAATGTGTTGAGTTCATTTGTCATTTGCTCTCACGCACCGCTGCTACCATCGCAGCAGCATCAGCAAATAAACTGCTCAAATAAAGGAGAGGCTCCCTTCATGGAGCGGCTAACCAGCTCGGGTTAAATTTTTTTTATTAAGCAAGGAACGACAAATTGTTGGAATCTCAACTCGCGGATTCGGGGGTCGCGCAAGTTTGAAAGCTAAAACGAGCGTTGGCGAGTTAACGCGGTGCCCACGGTTTGGACGACACGGTGGTGCTGGGCTGCTGCCTCTCACCCAGCTGCGTGAACACCTCCGGATGCAGGAGGGGCAGCTCGATGTCTTCTCTTATTGCCTGCAGCTGCGGGCCCAAGCCTCCGATGTCCGCATACGTCACGGGCGGCTGCTGCTGCTGCTGCTGGGGCACCGTTGTGCTCGGAGCATTGCCCAACTCCACCTTGACACGCGTTCCCTTCGAGATGCAGAAGAGATCCACCACGTGGAACTTCACGCAGAAGCACGGCGCGGTTTTCACGACGTCCAAAGCGGCGTCTTGGCGAGGTGGCGGCGACGCGTCGGAGCCCGGCGGAGGATGAACAGCATCTGCTTTGCTGTCGGGCGACCACGAGGTTTCCGGCGACGTTTGCAATGCCATGTCCTCGAGACGTGCGCATATGTTTCCTTCAAACGCATTTTCATCTAAAGCAGGGACCGCTTCTCTCTCCGAAGACGCGCTCACGGGCCCTGGCACGCCGGTAACTGGGACTTCCTGTTGCAGTGGGGGACTACGGCCACTTGAATTGCTCCCGCTGGGCTCCGCTTCAAAACAACTGGCGTAGTTCGGGGCAACATCCTTCTCCGCGCCACTGCCTTGTCCCCGCACGGCCACCACCTGCAGGTCGTAAGGTCGCCCGAAGTAGTTGAAGCTCAACGCGTTTCGGGGCAGGAGCACTTTCCCTTCTTCCAAGCGACAGGAGACGACCGCAGCACAAATGGAACAAAAGTCAAGAACAAAACAACGACGACGACTTCATCGCAACACAAGCGGTCGTCTTCAGGAGAAGTGGGGTTAGCTTCCAAGGCAAGCTGTTCATCAGGGTTTGAAATGGACATAGCCCAAATGTCAGCAGCCAATGATAATGTAAGTGGTGGGCAGCCAACCGACGGTGGTTGGTTTTTCACCAATTAAAGGGCTGCCAGGTGAAAATTAGCATGTTAAACAGAGATTAGCATGTTAATGGCAGATCACAGAGCCGCAACCAAGGCGAAGTGACTGTGAAAGTGCAAGTTTGAAATGGGCGTAAAGCACAACTAACATCGGAAGGTGGTAGGATGGGAACATCATAGCCAATTATGACTTAAACTGGTTGATAACGTCCTTCCAATGATTGCTCAGTTTGTACCCATCTTCTCGGTTTAAATTGTGTCTGTGTCTATATATATGGATTGTTTCATGAACAAATTTTTGTTGATAGCCAGTGGGCTTGCAAAGTACCTTCGTCTTAGATAAATCTATTTCGTGTGAGCCCACCGCATTAAAACAATGATCAGCCACGGCCGAGATATTGGTTCTACCGTGTTTCAGATCTGCCTTATGCTCACGAACACGGTCCGAGACATGTCGCTTAGTTTCCCCAATGTAACTACTGCCGCAGCCACAGCTTAGTTTGTAGACGCCTGGGTATTGCATGTCAGGGATCACATCCTTCACAGATGGGATCAGATCACGAATTTTGTGTACTGTGTTAAACCGAACCTGGATCTTGTTTGCTCATGATTTTGGAAATATTTTTAGTGACCCCTGCTATGTATGGCAAGGTGATGCTTTTGATTGGGTCCTCTGATGGTTATTTCCCAACGGTTGGGGTGATAGCTTTACGGATTGTGAGTCTGAATATCCATTCATCTTGAGAGCTTGGTGTACGCGTTACAGTTCACTAGGTGATGACAGTCGGAAATACATCGAGCTCTATGGTGTAGAGTTTTGATGAGTTAATTATTCTGGGATGGATGGTGGTGGGAGTCAGGTTTTAGGTAGGCATCCGTATGGGTGGCTTTCCTGTAGACAGTGTCCCATTGAGCAATCTGGTCTCTTTTCTATTAAAACATCCAAGAATGGTAGCTTGCCATCCTTTTCCACCTCCATGATGAATTTGATGGCTGGGTGTATGGAATTGATGTGGTTGAGGAATTGGTTCACAGCTGGTCGGCCATGTGACCAGATGACGAACGTGTCATCTACGTACCTCTTCCACAAGGACGGACGTAGAGTGGATGCCTGAATGGCATCCATCTCAAATTTTTCCATGAAAACATTGGCTACAACTGGAGATACGGGATAACCCATTGGGGTACCTTCAACTTGTTTGTAGAATGTGCTATTCCAGTTGAAGTAAGTGTTGGTGAGGCAGTGTCTCACCAGGGCTGGTACATCAGCATTCAGTCCTTGTTGGACCAAATCTTCAATTATTGCAATGGTAGGAGTAGGTTTTTACCCTTTCAACTGGTACAAAACTGACACCTTTATACAAGGGATCATGCTTGCAATAACCACAACACAAGCAGTCAAAATGCAAACAAAAAGAAACAACTCTGATAATGATATGCACTGTCCTTGAAGATGATTGGTCCACACCCGAGACAGCTTTTCTTAGAGCCTAGTCTCCATTGGTGTTGGACCAGACGACGCCAAAAGGCGTACAACTCAAAAACAGCGCACTATCAGAGTATTGAGAGCTCGGGGAAAAGGTGTCAGTTTTTTACCAGTTGAAAGAGTAAAAACCTACTACTATATTTTGCCACTGGTAAAGGAGGTCTCAAAGCGTATATTGCAATGGTGTCAAGCACAGGAACTTTTGTAAACAAAGAGACCACATCGAAACTAACGACCAAATCACCTGGAGATAGTGAGATGTCCTTAATTAACGATACCAAGTGAGCTGAGTTGAGTACAGCTGAGGTGGTCTTACCAGTGAATGGTTGTACAGATAGAAATCGAGCCAGTTTGTAGGTGGGTGAGTCAATGGTGGAGACGATGGGACGAAGGGGTGTCCCTTCTTTATGGATTTTTGGTAAGCCATACAATCTGGGTGGTCTAGCAGCAGAGGGTTTTAAGGAAAACCGCTTGGTTGGTTCGATCAAAGATGTTGAATCAGTGATATTGTTGGTTTCTGTAACGAGGCGGTTGGTGGGATCTCTTTTAATTTTGGTATAGCTACCGTCATTAAGTAGGTCCTGAATTTTGTTATTGTAAGACCTGATGGCTCGTTGGGACACTGTCTATAGGAAGGCCACCCACACAGATTCCTATCTAAAGCCTGACTCCCACCACCAACCAGCCCAGAAGAACCCCCTCATCAAAACGCTACACCATAGGGCTCGTTGCATCTCCGACCAGCACCACCTAGCCAGTGAGCTTGAGCACGTACGCCAGGCTCTCAGGAGGAATGGATACTCCTGAGAGCCCGGGTACTTCCCGCTAGTTATAAATATAATTATAAACATTGAACTGACAAAGACAGACACACACACACACACAGCCAAACATGGCCTGAATCTTGACCTCCTACCCCACCACTCTCTCCATCCCACGTGCTTTGGGGAGAAAATGGCCAGGGACCTTTTAGGCAGGCGGGGGTGGTCTCCCAACACCCCCTGCCAAGCTCAGCCCTGCTGAGCGTCCAAGACCTGAGAAGACCGGATGCATTCCGGGTTCCTCGATTCGAGGCGCCGATTACCAGTATGCCGATATTAACAAATTAAAATAAACTAAACTATTACACTATTTGATTTCACCAGGTAAGGACACTGAGCTACGTAGCTCTTTTTCAGAAGTGAGCTGGCTATCACATCACAAATGATAGCTCAATGAAGCTGCTTATCACGTGGAAATTTTATGACAAATCAAATACTCTAAACACATGTTGATTCTAAATGTGGAGAGAAAAAACTGGAGAACCTGGAGAAAAATCCATGTGACCATCGGGAGAACATGCAAACTCCAAATATACAGGCGTCGGCGTCGAGATCAAACTCAGGATCTCCTGTATACCAAGCGAGTAGTTAACATTTCGTCACCGTAAAGTGAAACAACCTTTGCTCTTCAAGTGAATACACATTAATGGTTGCACTGATGACCCTTATGGTGAAGGATGGTGTGTGGAGGATCAGTGCGTTTACCAAAGTGCTGCATGATGAAGTGGGGCAGGTCGGCAGGCAGCTTTGCGTGGTGCTCGCCGTGCCTGTGAACAAAGCGAGTTCACGCAGACGCGTGAGCCCAGCCAGGGCGCCTCCCTCGACCGCGACGGGAGAGGCGATGCAGCACGGCGCCAGCACGTTCACCGCTCGTTCCAGAGGTTCACAATTCAGATGTGGCAGGTCGCCCCGGTTAATGCTGCGGGTGTGTTAAGGATACAACACTACGCGCCCTCGCGGTTCACGGTGGACGTGACGTCATTCGGAGGAGTGGGCCATTGTGTGCCGGCGTCGTGGTCCAGTTTCCAAATTAAAAAATCACCAGCACAGTTATTTCACTGGAAATCACACGCAGCGATCGTCAACCCCTTGTGGAAGAAAACTGGGCAGGACCCTCCTCAATTTTAAATATATTCTGACAAGTTAAGTTAATTTTAGTTTTGCTTAAACACACTGAAATGACGATAGTCACACGAGCTTGCAAAGCTGGAACAGCTGCAGTGCGGTGGTGTGAAGTATAGCTATGGACGGGTCTCAGCGGAGTTCGACGAGGAGACGCGTTTTCTCCGGTACTCGTGGCGATGCGACAAACAGAGTTGTGCAATTGGACCGAAGAAAACGGAGGCTTTTGGTTGCAAGCATTATGGGAAGCCCCAAACTCATTATCCCGCCATTACCTACGCATGATGGGGACGTCCGCGATGATGATAGAAGCGTCACAAGCGCGGTTAACACCGCTGCAGTGACCGAACGGGGTGAACGAAAAACGGCAAACGCCGTCGTCGCTGCCGTCATTGTTACCGACGCGGGAAACGAGCACTGGCATCGTGGGTCGTTTGGTACACCCGGAGATGGAGGGGCTATTGTTGTTTGTTGTATTTACAAGGATATTTTGCTTTGTTATGTTGTGATTTACGAAGCTGTACAATATACGTTCCAGCAGGACTGGACAGAGACACGTGCCGGTGGTGTTCTGAAACCATCCAGGATGTAATTTAAAAAATTAACCCGTAAAAACAAAGTTTTTCACTATAAATCCTTTATATGCGTGGCGGCTAGAGTCCTCTCGTCCTCTGGCTTGAGATGGCTGCCACCTATGGGTCAGATAATTGTATGGCAGAATTAAGCAATTGGTAATTAAATATTTTAAAAAAATTCCCTAAACAAAAATGCATTGTCACACACAACGAGTCTGTGTGGAAAATGTCAGCTCGATTGGATCACGGGAAGTGGGTTAAAAAACGACCGAAAGATTTGCACGGTCATAAGCAAGCAAGCAAGCGCGCAAGTGAACTTAATATAAAAGATTTTAAAATAGTTGTTCTCCTATAATGCGATAGTAGTTGCGTTCCTGAAGATCACCGTGTGGAAAAATCGCGTTATAATAAATATATAGGGTAAAGCACAGTCCTTGATAACACGTGAGATGCATACGCAGGCTGAACAAAGACTGAGGCGTGTGGGTAGCATCTACAAGCATCCAGCAGCATCTCGCCTTGTGTGATGCTAATAAGTACAACTGTTTATTCCTACTTGCGCGCGATATCAAATTCACATCCGGGTTATACAAAAAATGTCTTCCCTGATACATTCATCGCGTTATATCAAATTCGCGTTATGAAAACCACACGCGGCATTACAGAACAAGACCGCAAATCCATTTTCCCAAGCGAAGTGCGCCGGCGCAAGCTTCGAACCTCGTCACGAGTTCCAGGAGCTGGGCGGGCAGCACGGGCCCCGTGATCGGCTGCACGCAGACCTCCTGTCCAGGGGTGATGCGCAGGCTGGCGAGGGCGCGGGGCTGCAACCGTATGCGGCCCGTGGGCACGCCGCTTGCCGGCCACGCCACACACACCTTCGCACGGGCAAACGCACGTCCAGCACGCAGAGGCAGACACGGGCAGTTCAAGCAAGGTCATGTGTTTAGATGTCAACTACCTCTCCTGTTATACAGAGCCTAGTGGGTTCGATCCCGACCCTGATGCCTGCATATTTGGAGTTTGCATGTCTCTCTCCTGGAGGTCGTGTGGATTTTTCTCCGGGTCCTCCAGTTCTTCCCTTCACATATAGAATCAACAATGTTTAGAGTATTTGGGCTGCTATAAATTTCCAAATGATGAGGCCACTTCTTTAAGCTCTCATTTGTGATCGCTACACAGCTCAGTGGGGACTTACCTAGTAAATAAATAAGTTTTGTTTTTAGTTTAGATCAAGAGGTCGTGGTGGCCCATGCCGCCGATGAAACGTAGAGGTGTGGACGAGAGGCTTCGGCATGCCGGGCGCGATTGTGAAGAACCGCAAGCAGAGCCTGGCCAGGTTGACTCGACCAACTATCCCTTTTGGGGGGGGGCTCATAAAATATGTACCACTTTGTGTGGAGGCCAACGGTGGTTGCGCTAGAGAGAGGCTCGCGCCCCGTGCCGTAGGGACGTGCAATGTCGGGCAGTGCAGCGGGAGTTGTAAATAGGAGACGAACACGGTGCCGATGGTCGTGGTGAGCAGGAAACCCACGTGGGTATGAATGCGCCTGAATAAAGAATTGAATTGGTGCAAAACAAGAAGCATTGCTGAGGAGTGGTGAGATGTTAGCTACCCTCGCCTGGTGTACAGAAAGTCGTGGGTTCGATCCCGACCCTGACGCCTGCTGCTGTATATTTGGAGTTTGCGTGTCTCTCGCCCCGTGGACGTGTGGATTTTTCTCCGTGTCCTCTGGTTTTCCCTCCACATACGTTTAAGAATGTTTGGCTGCTGTAAATGTCCACATGATAAGCCACTTCACTGGGATTTCATTTGTAGATAGGTCACTTCTGAAAAGAGCTACGTAGCTCATCGGGCCTTGCCTGGTAAAACAAACAATATTTAAGTTTTTAGTTTGCTTGGCATGGAGGGGCTCTCTCTCGCTTACACTCCCTCACGCTCGCTCTCTCATGCTCGCGCTATCTCTCACTCTCTACTGTTCTCCATCTCTCATGCTCTCACTCTCTATCGCACTCTCTCTCATGCTCGCTCTCTTCCGCACTCCACACGCTCTCTTTCTCTCATTCTCGCTCTCTCGCTCACCGTCTGCGCGTGTGGGCTGCACAACAGCGCAGGTCGCCCGATGCTGAGTCGGCGCTGAGTCATGGTGGCCACTGAGAGTTGAGCCAAGTCCCCTCGGCACAGCAGCGGCAACAACAACGCCGCCTCTAAAACATAACAACCACCTTCAACAACAATACCACCACCAGGGGCATCGTCGTGCCTTAGGTGCAGGCGAATCGGGGCGACTGCCCCGGACCCCGCGCTTTGAGGGGGTCCGGGAATGCGATGTCGCGGTGTCAGATGTGATACGTCCGGTTTAGTTTGAAAGCGTCGGGGGGCCCACACGACGCACGGTGGAGGAGAAAAGACACACACGTGGGTAGAAGGGAGGCACACGGGG
>JAAXLI020003402.1:0-10915 GCA_014621495.2 Entosphenus tridentatus | reverse complement strand
TTTTTTTTCCAGAAGTTTCTTAAATCATTCCGCCGCTGCCCACCCCAGCAGTATCCTGTTTATGGGTAAAACCGCAGACGGTCGATGGGTCGCGTGCGGTAGGGGTAAAGCGTTCGTACTCCCACAAGACGGTCTGGTCAGTTTGGGACTTGACTTAAATTTGTCGCGCCTGCAGAAACTCATATTCTTTGGGTCTTTCGGTAAAGTCACGTAGATAGCTTCAACGAAAGAAACAAAAAACAAAAACTACTGTTTGTTGCGTTTTGTTTTTTGTTATTTTCTTTGAACTTATCTAGGTGACTTTACCGAAAGACCCAAACAATAGAAATTTGGTAAATTTGGTCAAAACAACCTTAACGGGGGGCAGACTCACCAGAGCTTTCTCTGGGGGAGGCCATTCAGCCAGCAGTGGCATGAGCAAGTCATTGCGTGGGTGCTCCTTTAACTTCTTACCGTTGTATCCGACGACGTACGAGTCCCAGACGCTGACGTGCCCGGAAGCCGCGTAAAGGCACGCTTCCTGTTTTGATAGACTCTGCTCTTTGCAAAACATCGGTGTTGCAATTCAGATCAGTGACCGCTGCGACATGCAATAAATAAATGAGCGACCACAATTTGGTGTTAAAGTCAATGGGACCTTGTTATTGTTGGTATGAATAACGGCCAAGCAAACTGCACAGTTTTTGGTTTTGGATTAATTAAATGTAACCACATCTCACCTGGACCCTTGCTGAACTTGAAATTGTTAAAATGATCACGCATCTGCAATTAAAATAAATCAGAGGAAATACCGAGGGGCGTGAAAGGTGAATTGGAAGGCTAAACTGCACAAATGTTTGCTCTCATAGTGCGGAGAGGAATCTGCATATGAATAGCTGCGAAAGCTTGAGAAATGCTTTGAGGAGCTGTTTTTATTTTATTTTAAATAAGAATGTCAGGTGTCCTTGGGGGTGTCTGCTCGAATTTAACCGTCCAATAATTGGAATAAAAATCAATGTGTGCGGCAGAATTTTTTTTGTTCTTTTATGTAAATATTAATATTATATATATTACATTAATATTTATATTACATTTGAATCGTTTAATTCAAAACATTGTCTTTAATATGTATCGAAGGATAGAAATCTATAAAGTACAGCAGTAACAGACGTATTCATTCCTTGTATAACTTGCCACATCTTTGCAGTGCACATAGTAATCATCAGCAGAAAGCAGCCATCATCTATCTACTGTTGGATGAAGGCCTACCCAAGCTGTCGCCAGTACCGTGACCCACCTGGCTCCTGCACGTGATCTGAGTTCATGTTACCCCGTGCCTGCAGAGGGCACTTTCTCAATAATAGACATGTCGAAATGCCAATAAGCCGAGCTGCATTTCGGGAATCGTCTCGGACGATCTCAGTTTAAATGCCCGTCTGCTGAGAATTGAAGGCGTTTCATTAAGTCTCACATATAAAAGGCCCTGGGTATGAATACAAGTCCAGTAAGACATTCATATTTCATGGGAAACATTTAAATGTGTGCATTTTTTTGTCCCAACTTAGTTTGGCCTGAAGCATAAAATAGCTGAGTATGTTTTATCTGAAGAAAAAACAACACTTTTTTTCACTACAACTTTATTGCTTTGGCAACTGGATAGCTTAACGGACGGCATATTTGCAACCGGGCTCTTTCCATACGGTCCGTGGTGTTTCTTTCATGGTCAAAAAGAGACAATCCGATTAGCTGAGAGGTCTGGGTTCTCGGCATAACGTATAATTTCATTTCGTATGCAGTGGAGTGGTGGTAGCTAAGCCTGATCGAGTCTGTAATACTGATTTTATGAGTGGCCACAACACACAGATATAGGCTGCTGCGAGCTACACGTTGGACAGAAGATGGGAATTGCCAAAAAAATCAATGTATTTCTATGCTCCCATATTAATAATAGAGAAGACAGACACAGATCCCCCGGATAGACTGCACAGACTTTAGGGCCAAGTGCTGTTAGCGAGGACCTATGAAGGCCGGAACGGCACACGAAGGGACGCTTAGCCAGCTCCACGCCCGGCCGCCTTTGTCTCCCTAGTGGCGATGCTTACACACCGCGCCAGGTACTCATTTGAGACTCAGTCGACCTAGGGGAGGCCATGGACCGGTTCAGATAATCGTCACCGGTGTTGTCCGTGAGCGGGAATCGAACTCGGGTCGCCGGGTTCGTAGCGCTAACCGCTACACCCACCCGTAGTAATACTAACGATGATACATCTTTATTGCATAAAGCACCTTCCTTGATGTCTCATTGCTACGCGCTTTCACCAACCCGCGCCGACCGGCGACGGTGTGTCAATGGGTGGGGGGGGGACCTCCATCCAGCAGCAATCTGCGCGCGGTTAGGACGACGGCAGATATTCTCTGCGAAACGAATCTCGCAACGCGGCTGGCACGAGGGGAAGGCATTCGTGAAACCCACGGGGCGCGTGCAGGAACTGCACAATAAGGGCAACGCGCGTGTCCCTTTATTGTCGGGGTGCAACGGGGGTCTCTTCATCAGTGCAGTGGGGAATTAAACAGCAATAAAGTCGATGCGGCTAGAGGACCCCCCCGTCCCCCCTTCCCACCATCCTCTGCGCTGCGAAGTGCCTCCGACCGTGCCATTCTGCGGCGTGTTTACCCTCCACAATGTATTGACGTTATTTGCGGCGTGCGAACCCAGCCACCGGCTCCACCTGCAGTGTCAACGCAGTGCAGATCGTTTGTAAAAATGCTGCCTCGTGTGCGTTTTCCTGGCAAAGAACGGGGAGGAATGGGCTCATTAATGCGCGCGTGGAAGCTAAACCCCATTGGATGAATGCCCCGGGTTTTTTCTAATGAAGCGTTCGCCCACGAAACGCGTTATCTGGCCGCGCGACGATAAGCGCATAGCACGAGCGAAACTCGGAGGGGCACCGTAGTGTCCACCGACATAGCCTGCCCGCCTTGAACGATCTGCCCCGCCGCCTTTCTTTGTAAGGATTATATATGAATGTAAAGATCTCCCGCCCCCCTTGTGATTTTATGAATTTTTACGATTCAGGGCCGCGGTTTCATTCATTGACCTGCACTGATCAGGGCGGTGAAGCATGGTCAATCAAATAATCTCCACGGGCGATTTGATGGATTGAGAGAGATTGCTGCTTGCCCTGGCTTGAAGAAATAAATATAGTTTTTAATGTGAAAATCTCCTCTCATTGCACATGAAACATTCAAAGAAATGTTTTGATTCAAAGAGTGTGTGATTATTTTTTGTACATTGTTGTGAATGTGGCTGGCTCTGGTGCCTGTAGGGGCCTTCCAAGTCCATAACATAAAAGGCAACAACAATAATACAACGACTATTTCACAGCTTATTCGATGCACGTATCATGATCTCAAGAACGGATGTTCATCGAAGGATTGGTACAATCCGAGCCAAGGAATCAGAGGTCGCAATCGGGTACCCGATACCCGGCTACCCGTACCCGGCCGGGTACGGGTACCCGTTTGCGACCCTGGTGCGGCCGGGTACGGGTACGGAATCAAAACCCGTTTGCGAGCTCTGCAAGGAATGCAACCCCGCCTCGGCGAGCACATCCAATGTGGAGACCGAGCGATGAAATCAGCTAATGCGCAGATGCTGGCTGGATTATTGCATGGCAGATTTATGAGAGGTGGTGGCGGCTGGGGAAGGCACTGATCCAGCAAGTGCGGGGACCATGTCTAATGGTGATGCTTACAGATAGAACGGGCATCTTAGACTGAAAGATGAAAGACTGAACGATGACTGTTGTTTCTGTTAAAACGAATTATCTGGGGGTGATGCTGCGTTGGCGGCAGTGCACAAGTGCAAATCACAAAAAAACAACACAATTGTCAATTTCACTCTCTTAAAGGGAAATATATATACAAAATGTAATAGGTAACGTTTTAGGCAATGGCCCTTCTTCATAAGCACATAATGCGATGTATGTGCTATAAAGAAGGGCCATTATTTCCAAATGCGTTCAGTTTGTTTTTATTGTTTATGTGTGTGTCTGTGTGTGGGTCTGTGTGTGTGAGGTGCTCGCTAACAGCACTTGCCCCTACAGTCTGTTAAGGCTTTACGGGGGATCTTTGTTTTGTGTTTGTGTGTGTGTGCTCAGTGGGGAGCGGTGAGTAGCGTTCGGCGCGCTGCGCTACGAACCCGGCGACCCGAGTTCGATTCCCGCTCACGGCCAACACCCAGTGACGATTATCTGAACCGGTCACTGGCCCTCCCCTAGATCGACTCAGCCTCAAATGAGTACCTGGTGCGGTGTGTAAACATCGCCACGAGGGAGACCTCGTTTAATATGCTGGCCACCCAACCCCCTCGGGTGCTCGCTAACAGCACTTGCCCCAACAGCCGATGGCTATACGGGGACACTGCGTCTCTGTGCTCAGCAAAGGATAAATGTCTGCCTCTGTTGGGAGAGACGCCATACATCTTTGTTGCACCTTCTTGGTTCTGTCGGTAAAGTCACGTAGAAGGGAAATAATAAAATAATAAAAATAAACAATAAAAAAGTTATTTTATAATGTTGTATTTTTATTCTTTTATTATTCCCCTTCTACGTGACTTTACCGAAAGAACCAAGAAGATGAATCCCTGCAGTCACGAAAGCTTTAAATCGAAATCTTTGCTGCATATTGCCTGGCAGGGCCTCGGCCGCCATTGGAGCGGGCTCGCGAGGCACGCACCGTCGCCATTTTCCATCGTCCGCTGCGTGACTGCGAGACGCGACTTTGCATTGCACTGTGATGCCTCGCGCAGTCAACACTCGTTTGTCGATGTGTCCATGCAATTGAGGCGGAATTCCAGTTTCCCCGCGACAGACGTAATTATAATAACAATGAATTTTTTTTTTATCATCCAGGGGCTGGTATACTCATGGGATAGTGGTTGTCGTATTGATTGCACTGGCTCAAGCTTCAAGTTTATTCTGTTAAACCGTGCGAGAGAAGTCACGAGATCTGGGTAGCCTCGTTTTGCACGATACAACTCGGGTCACCAAATGGGGAGATAACAAAGCAAAAAAGCGATGTTTATAAACAATGAGGCGAATAGAAAACAGAGTAAAAAACAACTATATGCTGCAGGAGATACTTTTAAATCCCGCATATAGACGAATCGACATTAATTACATAGATACAATAAAATTTCGATTTAAAGCTTTCGTGACTGCAGCGATTCATATTCTTGGTTCTTTCGGTAAAGTCAGGTAAGAATCAATAATATAGATACAATTGTTTTTCCATAAGTTGACTTGGACAATAGCTTTGGACAGATAGATGCATTATTTTTGTTTCAGCAGGAAGGGCCCAATAGTAGGTAGCTCTATTTCACGGGCCCTTAGTTTTCTCAGGTGAGCTTCAAATGAGCCTCACGGCTTGTTGACAGGAGGGTCCTGCATTGTGTTCTTTTGGACAATTCCATTTCAAGATGAGGGCTTGTCGCACCGAGGAGAAAACAAAAGAACCCGGAGAAAACCCCTCACAAATGAGGGGTGGGTGGGTGGGGGGATGACTATTTAGCGCTCGCAATTACAAGCCACACCTCGCACCTCCACGCCCACAACACCTGCCGAGCGAACAGTGGTCACCAATTAAAATTCTGACGAAGCCCAAAGTTGCATGCCTTCTGAGCACGTTCAGGGTGATTTGGTCATCGGATATTTGGAGCGAGTATTGGAGCTTTTATGGATGGAGGAATTTCTGCCGTTTCCTGGTTTTTGCACAAATTAACGGTGCATATATAAAGGCATAAAACCCTCTCACAAGGAATAAAGCATTCGAAAAATATACAGCAATCCTGCATTAACGATGCAGTCATGTAGCAAGACATAATCCTCTTCAACTCCTCGTCCTCGTCCAGAGTGAGTTTACAATCATCCGCTATGTGCCTGAAGTTTGTCAGTTGAATGGAAAAGATCGGCAGACATGGAAACAGAGATTGTGGAGAGGCTTTGGGTGCTCGTGTTTTGAAGGTCCTGGCTGAGCATGTCTATGCAGATGTTCAGGCGTGTTTATCATCATAACATTTGTACAATGGTATGAATATTACACAAGTCTAGACATTCTAAAAAACAACGTGATAACACATTTTGAAAGGCGTGAGATGGAGTGACATGAAAAATGATAAATATATCTCTCTCAGCCCAGCATACTCGAGTGCCCTGATGTGCTGGTATAAAATAATAAGCGACACAGTTGAAGGACGTACTTTGATATATATATGTATTTCGGTCAATAATACATAAAAGCATGGCACATAAAGGCTGGAGTATAAAAGTGAAACAGTTTTCCAAAAGCAGATCTACACAACTGGAAGGTGCTCATAATAGGATGAGCTCACACACACTGTTGAGTCAACATTGTATTCAACTTGAATGTTATATTTCCAGCAGACTATCTCAAACATAAGTAGTGCTATTTGAATTGTATTGTATAATAAGGGCGTTTTGCATAGAGATATTGTTGTTCAACTTAATTTCCAAATTAACGTGATTTTATTTATCTCGCATGCAATCGCCAAACGCTCTGGCAGAAACCAAGAAGATTGTTATCCTGGTAGGAACCTCCTGGTTCCACCAGCCCACAGGGGATTTTTGTGTCCGTCCGTCTGTCGTGCATCCAAAAATGGGAGGGGTGGGGCTGGGTGGAGAGGGGAGGGTGGGGAGGGGCTGGGTGGGGAGGGGCTGGTCACCCCGTGGTGCCCTTATAAAACTCAACGTTTAACCTACTCACGCCGGCTTGTGCCCGCCCTCACAGTCGGGCATATTTGCGGAATACACCACGCCGCCGTTGACCCTGGCCATTGACCGAGCAAGCCAACGTTCCTACCAGCTCCCTCCGCAGGAATGTGTTTTTTTCATGCGATTTTGACCCGAACACGTTGTGAGAATGCCCTGTGTGGTGAGCCAACAATAACCAAACATCATCGGCATAATTCAACTGGCGTAAAAAAAAAAAGGTTTGGGAGCGACTTATTTTCAATACGTCGTCTCTAGCATTCAAAGTGCCCCCATACAAATATGGAGACCACAGTTGGATTTATGAAGCAATTAAATGCATGGGTATTACCAAAAAAAAAACACCCAGGCAATTGAAAAGATGAATTACGGACGTGGGCAGTGGTGCAAAATTCTTTCGTTCCAGACAGGTGTCCCTGCTAATCCCGTTTATCCCAGTTACCGCCTCCCGTAATTTACAGCCAATTTTAAATTGCCAGAGTGGCGCAGTGGCTAACTCACGCAGCGCACTCAGAACGCGGTGACCTGAGTCTGCAAGTGATATATATATAAACCTCTCTCCCCCCCACCCCATCACCAATCCGCACTGACCACGTGCCGAGGAACCGTTTCAGGAACTCCAGCAACTTGAGAAGCTCGCAGCGCGTGGAGAAAAACAAAAAAAAACGTCGATCGCCGTGCCCAACAACAACAACAACACGCAAGCGGCACAACCCAAAGACACATCAGAGGGCGTCGTTCAGCACGGGGGAGTGAAATGACAGAGGGCTATGAATTACACGAAGCGGGGCCCGCTCCTTAACCTCATTCCATTAAAGCTCCACCACTTCTCTGTTGCCTATTCGCTTCCTCTGCCCTCCCCTCCTCCCCCTCCACTTCTTCCCTCCCCTCGCTGATCCGAACCCCTCCCCTCGCACCCCCGGATCGTGGTCACCCATTGCGCATCCCCTTGCACGGCTCTGCCATCTAAATCACTTCTTTGTGTTTTTTTTTTACCGCGTTTTAAATGTATGTTGAGCGCCTTCATCAAAGGTGCTCTATAAATATCAAATTAATAAGACATTATCCATTGAGTACCACCTGGAGGCCCTGTAGACTATGGTGTCGCGTATGTTAACCACTCGCAAAACCCAATCTCACATTTCATCTCACATTGTATGTACGCTGAACTTTTTTCACACCGTACGTGGCCAACCGCGCTACCCACCTGCTCCACGGGTAAATATATGTAGTTTTGCCACCTTTGATTATGCATTTGGGTGGCTTTTCTTCATGTACATGGGTGGATAGCATGACAATCCAGCAAGTATCGGGGTAAGATGAAACAATAAATATATCAAAGCATTTTCACAAACTGTTGTCATTTGTCTCACACAATCATGTTTTGTTTTCAGCGATGATGTTAGTTTTCACCTCGTAACTTAACAGCCACAATATTGAAACAGTATTCATACATTTATCCACATCGTAAATACAATTATTTCAATATTTGACATAATAAAAGAGGTTACAAGTTATGTATAAATGCAGCATGTCATAAATGAAGTACTTTACTGACGTTTTAAAAGGAACTTAGAGCCCCAGTGTTCGTATTTAGTGCAGGGGGAATTTGTCGCCCCAGATAGGCCTATACAGCGGAAACGTTGCCAAATATAGTCACATTCATCGTGAAACTACATATACTGGTAGATGTAGTCGTTAAAACTTCGCCAACGCTCAAATCACCGTAAACGTGCTAGATTTTGTCAGATATTTGAAAGCTACGCGGGGAAAAAGCCAGTTTAATTATTGGGTGAGAAACTCCAGGTAAAGCCACGAGTCGTATGGCTTGGCTACGAGATGGCCAGGAGATGACAGCACCGCTCTCGGTCCTTGGATCAGCCAGCGCAGATTTTTGAGTGTCACCCTCGTATATGTGTGTGTGGGCATTTGCGTGAATTATCACTGTGATTTACTCGAGCAATCACATCAAGCTGGCATCGTGAGTTCGCGTTGTTGCCTTTTTACATCCTTACGTAATGCATTCGATTAGTGTCTCGGTGTCGTTGCGTATCCAAACTTGACGTTATACGATTTAAAATTGGCAGAACTGCAGTCAGGAGGGATTAACGCTCGTGCCGTTAATTCTTCTTTTTTTTAGGATCCTTCCCACCACTGATTATAATTATTGGACCGCTCATCGTGTGACGTCACCCAGCAGATGTCACATCAAATGTAAAAGTGTACTTTGCCGTACGCTTCGGTTGTTGAATTAACACCACTGTCGCCAACAACGCAGTCGCGAGCACCCACCCCTCTAGGCTGTGCTGTATTATCCTAGTAGCAAAAGTAGCTACTGTACATATGCTACGGGCCCCGCACTTTAAAGGGCCCCGCGCTAAATGCTTTCAAGCTATCAATTCCGGTTCAGTGATTCTGTACTTGCTCTATTACTATAGTACTATACTGCCTTCAACTTTTATGAACGACTGGGTGTTTAAGGTTATCGATTTGTCGCATTATCTGGCTGTATAGCAAATGAAAAAATACAATTACTTTACTATGCAAGTAAAAAATGTATGTGTTTTAATATTTACGTGTTTTTTTTGTTTATTTAGGGCCCCTTTATAGCATATGCTACAGGCCCCACACTAGCTTCATCCGGCACTGGCTCTAGCCACAATATGTTAAACATATGTTCACTTGTCAGTGATTGGGGCTTCACCCCTACTGCAACTATATTCCTGAAATGACCCCACACGTTGTATGGATTTTTCGGCGTCAATAGGACTCATCCAATTTGCGACGTGGGTCTGATAGAGGTGACCACATTCCTTGAAGCGTGAGTGCTTTTCGGGCTCGCGAAAGGCTCACATTGCACGTGATTACGCTGCCAAGGGCCATCGCAAGGGAATGACGAGAAGTGGGTTCCCTGCGATTAAATTGCCCCGCTGATTGCTTCCTTGGCGAGCGATTCTGCAAAGCGAGGATGAACGCACTCCACAAAGTGGCTTAATGGGTGCTCGCAAGTGGAATCACATTTTTTGCCTTTTTCAGTCTTTCAAAAAGTAATTATATGCATTATAGAGCGTTTTTTTAGGGTTAGATCGAGTAAGGTTTTTCACGTAAACTAAACATGCCAGTAGTAACTAATTGGCACGCTTTGTTTACGTGATAAACCCTATTCATTGTCTGTGTCGGGTGGTGGCGGGTTTAACGACACATTCATATTTACGCAATCTAACCCAAAAAAAACCTCTATTATGGATAATATTGGTCGAGAAAGCCTACGTGCTAAACAGTCATTCTACGTGCTGTGTGTGATGGTGCATTGTTTTCTTTATTATTGAATTTGTTACGTGCAGAAGTTGCTATGGCAGGGGAAGCGTGCAGCACGCTGAAGTTTTGATTCTCGGCCAAGTGATGTCCCAAGTGATCCAACTTCAGCAACCCAAACTCAAATGTTTACAAATATTTTTTTAAATGTAATTTTACCAGGTAAGGCCCGGTGAGCGATATCGCTATTTTTCAGAAGTGACCTGTCCATAATTGATAGCTCAACGAAGTGGCTTATCATGGAGAAATGTTTAGCAGCAGCCAAATAGTCTTAAACGCATGCTGATTCTAAATGTGGAGGGAAAACCCGAAGGACCTGGAGAAAAATCCATGGGGAGGGAGACACACAAACTCCAAATATACAGGCATCAGGGTCGGATTCGAACTCACGATCTCCTGTATACCAGGCGAGGGAGTTAACATCTCACCACCACGGCGCCCCTACAGTATATGGTCAAACTACTCCCATGAGCATTATGGCATAGAAAAACCGTCACCCAGCAATGGACTGACAAAGGGCTGCACGTAAATTGCTATGGCCTAATTGGCTTATATATACTACTATGAATTGCTCATGTTATTTTACTGAATAAAAAATATTCAGCCCTAGGTTGAGATCATTGCATTTTGAAACAAACAAAAAATAACACGTGAATTGTTAATGTTTCTCAATTATGCAATTACCATGACGAATACAGGGCAGCACTCAGTTAATTAAGAGTCAGGCTCTTAAGAAAACACATGATGCTGCATTAAACAAGAACTTCCTTCCCGGTTAACAATTAGTTTAATATAAATTTCGATTTAAAGCTTTCGTGACTGCAGGGATTCAT
>JAAXLI020003400.1:0-10916 GCA_014621495.2 Entosphenus tridentatus | reverse complement strand
AGCTATTTCTTTGTGATAGCTCAGCTAAGGGGGGGGGGGGGGGGCTTCCCGGGTAAAATGAAAAAAAAAATTCACGTGGAAATCGCGACAACAAAAACGGAGGGGACAGGTGGCCTTTAGCGCGCGAGGCAGCCAGCCAGGACCCGCCGAGCGGACGGTGACGTCAGCCCACTGTTGCAGAAGCGCTTTGTTTCCTCGCTGTTACAAGAGGCCTGCCATGGTAACGTCTCGTTAAAACAAGTCGCTTGCCCTAATGGAGACTGTGACTCGCCTCGCGAGGGCTTACTCACACCTACGCAGCGAAGCCTCGGCAAGAGAGAGAGAGAGAGACGCGCTGAGGCCCGTGCTCATTCCAATGGCAACCGAGACGGTACACAAAGTATAAATCGACGTTTCGCGTCTGCGTGCTTTTACGCTCAGCCCCGACGCGCTGTAACAACTCATCGCAGGCGCTCGCGCGCACACCGCCGATGTGCGTCGGTGGGAATGTCGCGATGTCGCGCAAGGGCGCAGGTCGACTCAGAAAGTTGACTTTAATTTTGATGTGAAGCTTTCTTAACTGCAGGAATCCATACTCTTTGGTTCTTTCGGTAAAGTCACGCAGGTATTTTATTTTAGAACCAAAGAGTTTTGACTTTAATTGCTCACTCGTCATTTCGCATCGGGTTTACACACACTTGTCGCGTTTCTACACGGGCGTTCAGGTAGCGAGCGAAGCAGTTTTTTCCCCGTTTTAATGCATATCTTCCAATGTCATAACCGCGACAATGTATACTTAAGTATTAACTCAACACATTTTTATTTTACCAGTTAAAGGCCCCATTGAGCTATACAGCTCTTTTTCAGAAGCGACCTGGCCACAAACGACAGCTCAACGAGATGGCTTATCGTGTGGAAACATATAGCAGCCAAACACTCTAAACGCGTGATGTAGATTCTAAATGTGGAGGGAAACCCCGGAGGACCCGGGGAAAAAAAATCACGGGACCACGGTGAGAGAGACACGCAAACTCCAAATGTACAGGCGTCAGGATCGAACCCACGACCTCCTGTATACCAGGCGAGGGAGTTGACATCTCGCCACCGCCGCGCCTGTAACATCAACATCGCAGCTGAACCTTCGCGTTGTATCGGTTCAACTTTCTTGCCTTCCGCAGCCACCGGACTGCGACCTCTTAAACTGCGCTGCCCTGCTGGCACGCCGCTGCCTTGCCTTTGCAAGACCAACGTTGCGCAATTTGCCATCTCCAAGCATTCGTTTTGTGGCCGGGCCGAAACAATTAGATAATTCTGCTTGACAGATTAATTTAATTTGAGGATGTCAGCAGAGCTGCCTCATTTCCTTGACGTGTGAACAAACAATGCCCACCCCGTGTCCACCAACACTCATCCTTCACTACTCAATGCCATCGTGATGGCATTGACTCATTAACGACAGAATGCGTGCGCTGCACATTGACACCCAAGCGGTCTCTAGGGCTCAAACGTGTCATCTCCGCTGGTAGGCAGCCTCAATTATTTTGAGTCGAGTAAATTCCACAATCGCATTACGGCGGCGGGGAGGGGGAGTGTATCCACGGGACAGCCAAGGCTCGACTTGACTTTGCACAGAGTGGTGAACGATTTAATCACTCACCCGGTGGGGACGATGATGGGCTTCGTCAACACCACGATCTGGATTCAAAAGTCACGACGTTACAATCGCGATCGTGAGCACGCCAGACGAGACACGCGTTCGCCTTGTCGCGTTGTTCTCTGGCCTACTAACACTGGCGGTGAGACAAGGCCCCATTAAGAAGGCTGTCTCTCTCTCTCTCTGGTGTAGGCTAATCAGTCTCAAAGACGATGTCGATATATTATCAGAGCATGCTTGTTTGCATGTTTTGCCACAAGTACGTGTGGTTAATGCAGACTTGAAGCCTTGCAATAGCTATCTATTTGGTGGTTGAACATCTTAACACCTCCTGTTTTATTGGCAGAAAGGTTAAAGCATCTTCTAATGTTTTCATAATTTTGATACTGGCAAAAAAAATCAAATAGATGCACAAAGACAAAGATCCCCCGGATAGCCTTAACATAATGTTTGGGCAAGTGCTGTTAGTGAGCACCTATGAAGGCCTGTACAGCACACGAGGGGGTGGGTGGCGAACACCACGCCCGGCCGCTTTTGTCTCCCTAGTGGTGATGCTTACACATCGCACCAGGTACTCATTTGAGGCTGAGTCGACCTAGGGGAGGCCCAGGACCGGTTCAGATAATCGTTACCGGTGTTTGCCGTGAGCGGGAATCGGACTGGGGTCGCCAGGTTCGTAGCGCAGTGCGCTAACTGCTACACTGCCGCTCCTCAACACACACACGCACGCCACTAAGTGGCGGGGACGTCACCACGATGCTTGTGCCAGGCTATGTGCACCTTGAGGCCACGTGTAGTGTCGAAAGCCCGCTGGCACGAGGTCATGGGACAGACCCAGGTGCCATGGGTCGACTGACTGAGACGACTGGCTGATGCACCACCTGTGTCCCCTGACTCCCGGCGACGTAGTTTTACCAGAGCACACTCACCATCATGAAGGTCCTTAATGATCGTGAGCAGAGGGTCAGGGACTCCGAAAGCACGAAGAACAACCCAGAGCCCAGGCCTACTGATGGTATCATAGGCCTTGACCAGGTCAATATAGCAAAGATATAGGTCTTGTTGGAATTCCCTAGACCTCTGCTGTAGCAGACGGACACAAAATATGGCATCTGTGCAGGACCGCCCCTTCCTGAAACTGCATTGGGGCTCCACAAGCATCTCCTCAGCGTGCCTAGCAAGGCGATGTTGAATAATCTTTGCCATGACCTTTCCCGGCACACTGAGGAGTTAGATGCCCCTGGACTTGTTATAGTATGTGCGGTCTCCCTTCTTAAAGAGGGGGACCACCAGGGCATCCTTCCAATCCTGTGGAACCTATCCAGCAGTCCAGACTGTCATGTAGGGCAGTCTGTGCACAAACGCCACCTTCCCTCATCATTTCGCTTGGGAGATTATCTCTGCCCGGTGCCTTTCCTGGTCTCAGATTCTGGGTCACCTTCAGTACTTCCTCAACAGATGGCACCTCAGCCAGCCACTCACAGGGGGTGACTTCCTCCTCCAATATTTGAGGCACCGCAGCCTCAGCAGGGTCATCCCCACTTTGTCCTAGGTTGTTTTCCTGGCTGAGGGATTTCCCCTCCCCCAGGACCTCACAAAAATGCTCAGCAAATCTGCAAAAATGTTCCTGGGGGTCGAATATTGGATCACCGCTCTTCCCCCTAATGATGGTAATAGGTGTTGCACTGCAGGTTACTTTTTTGATAGAGTTAAAGAGCGATTTGTGATCGCGGGCCACTGAGGCAGACTCCATCTCCTCACAAACCCGCGACCACCACCCATCCTTGCAACGCCTCACGGCTCTCCGAACCTCCGAGCGAAGGCTGCGGTAAGCCTCCTCATTCTCCGACGTGGGATGCTGTAGCCGATGAGAGTGGGCTTGTCGCTTTTTCTCAGACAGCTTGAACACCTCCTCTTTCAGCCAGGTTCTCTGGGGAGGTCTGCATCGTGTACCCAAAGCAGCCATTGCAGCTGCATGACCCACAGTCCTAAACCTCGCCCATTTCCCCTCGACATCAGGAGTGGGGGATGATGCCAACCCTAGCCGCAAGCGATAATGAAATCCTCGCTTGCAATTTTCATTAGCTAACTGAGACCATACCACTATGGGTTTGAATGGGGTCCTAGGTGTACACCCACCACCGGAGTAGAAAAATGGCAGGCTCATCTTACAGATGACTAGTCGATGGTCAGTGGGCAGATCAGTTCCACGGTAGGTCCTGGTGTCAAGGACATGGGCCCGGATCCGTTGTTATATCACTATGTAGTCCAGCAGATGTTCTTGCTTGGACCCGGCATGGATCCATGATGTTGTGTGGATGTGCCGATGCCGGAACAGCGTGCTGCTAATTACAAGCCCATGGGCTGCACAAAAATCTAGCAGCCACCTGCCGTTGGTATTGAGCTGATCTGGCCCATGCCTTCCAACTACTCCAGACCAGGTGCCATCATCATGACCAACTCGGGCATCGAAGTCACCCAACAAGATGACTCTGTCCCGAGGAGCCACTTTAGCTAGCACCTGTGACAGGAGGTCATAGAAGGCATCTAACTCATCGACCTTGCCTGCATCCCGCCACGGATGTTCGTCTTCAGTGGGGGCATAAGTAACCACGTCCACCACTCCTCCGGTTGATGGGAAGGCGAGCCCAAAGTAGCCTGGGGCTTACAGCTTCCCACACCTCACCACCACGCTCCCACGCCCCCTTCATTCTTTTGTTCACAAGAAGAGCCACTCCCTGTTGTTTGGCAGTCTCCTGCCCCGAGTAGAGGACTGACCACCCCTCATGGTGGCAGGAGCCAGAGCCGGTCCACTGGACCTCCTGAATACCACAGAGATCCAGGCGGTACCGGTCCAGCTCCCAACAGAGGAGTGGCAGCCTCTTCTCCGCAGTGAGCGTTCGAACATTCCACGTGGCCACACGTAGTGGTTTTTTGTTGTTTCAGGAGGAGCCCCGAGGGTAAAGATTCAGTCTCCTGGCTCCGCAAAATGGGGTTTGGCCAGGAGACGTCATAGACGCGTGTCCACTCGGGGCCTCCGGCACAAGCTAAATTATTAGATATTTTCGACGTGGTTTAGTGGTAATGAATTGAAGGTGGAGTGGTTACCAGCCCTACGCACCCGTCCAGAGCCCCCATTTAGTCGCTGTGGTGGTTACAAATGCCATGAGGGGAAAGGCCAATCGGAATTGTCCCTCCCCCCACGGCACTGCCCACGACAGCGTTGCCCGTCCGGCACCACAAGGAGGTAGGGGGTTGTTTTGCCAGACACACAAACATACACACACCCACACACACATACACCCACACACACACACACATACACACACGACTGCACGTGCACGTGTGGTCGTTCGTTTGCTCGAGTCCCACGGGAGGAATGTGGCGAGCTCGTGGTGGGGGACATCGACGAAGTCGCGGATGTGTCGCCAAGAGCGGCGAATGGAGAGAGAGAAAAAAAACTCCGCGCCCCATTCGAAAACTCGGCAGGAAATCAATTCATTCATTCGGATCTCAATCCAAGGTGGCATTGCCCTGACCGGCATACTCGCAGTTCGATAATGGGGATTCTGACAGCACGAGCATTTAAATGTGTGGAAAGTGGTACGAGATTTGTGTCCGAGGACCCGTGCGAGTGGTTTGAGAGCGCGAGCTGTGACTGCCGCGATAAGAGCCTCTGTGCGTCTGCTGGACATCTTTAAAAAAAAATAGTTTAATAGCTCATCGAATTCCTCAAGTATAAATTCATATTGTTCTGATTCTGTATTTTTGCAAGAGGCTGCGCTGGGTCTTTTGCTGCAGTCGCGCTGAGTTCGTGGCAGCCAGCTGGCGCCACGTGACAGAGCTCCCCAGTGCTGCCTCGAGGCACAGGGTTGGTTGCTCACTTGGAGAGTTGGTGGATCACTCGGAGGCGACACGTCCAGGCTTACGAGGCGGCAAACCCAACAGGCCGATGGGGCAGTTGGTTGGCGAACGGCGCCGTTGAGTCCCGAGGTCCGAGTTCGATTCCCCGGCCAACGGCTAACGTGAGCTGGGCGAGCGAAATCTCGACAGGTCCCCATGTGCCACTCCTTTTCATCATACCCACACTGACCCGCGTGGTGAAGTATGGTCAAAGAGCCCTAACAGCCGACACGGCCCCGCGGAGACCTTCATCCAGCGGTGTTTTTTTTTGACCACGGGAACTTTATTATTATTATCATTGCTACAGTGGCGTTGACCCCCCCACCGAGCCAATTATGACATCAATCATTAAATTGCACCGGGCGCAAATGGAAATGTTTTTTTTTTATAAGGCGTTGCGCGCGAGCTCTGTTGACGTGGCCTTGCCATCGGAAGTGGGCGTGTGGCTGTTTGCGAACGGCTCACGAGCGCATCTGGCAGTGATTTTGAGCGTCAGGGTCACCCGATACCCAAGAGCAGTCCTCCCCCTCCCGAGGGTGTGCGTGGTGCTCCACCCAAATGTGACACAGCAGCAGCAGCAAGCAGCAGCCAATTGCCCGTGTGTGGCAACGGATCAGCCTCATACACTGCGCGCTTGTTAAGCCTCTAGGTGTGTTGCGCGTGCGTGTGTCGGTGTGCCGCGCGTGCACGACAAGGTAGGTGTGTGTGTGTGCGCGTGTGTGTGTGTGTACGCGTGTGTGTGTGTGCGTGTGTGCTTACACAGACTCTTTGTCTCTGTGTTTACGTGTGGGGAGCGCTATGAACCCGGCCACCCGACTTCTCTTCCTCTTCACGGCTGGCAACAGTGGCGAATATCTGAACCGATGCTGGGCTTCCCCTAGGTCGACTCAGCCTCAAACGGGTACCTGGTGCAAGGCGTGTTGTCTGTTTAGCTCTGGGGGTTTTTTTTTATTTTATAATCGCCAAGCAGTTGCACCAACCGCTTGATCAGCGTGGCCGGGTTTTCTTGCAGGCGAAGTCTGCAGCAGCAACACACCTCGACACGGAGTTGATATCGCGAGTGATGCCGCGTCACCCTCCACCCCCTTGCCCTCGTTGCAGGCGGACAGACGGACGGAGCTTGCGATGGACGCGTTCGTTGCAGAGCGTTTAAACGCGCGTTTAAACACGTTTAGACGTGGTTAAACGTGATTGAACGTACGTCTAAACGCGTTTGAACACGCACGCGACTAAATATCGCCACCTCGGGTGACACCGACGAGACAAATATTTTGGTCTGGGCCTTAAAGAAGTACAAAACGAAGAAGAGTTCGCCTTTCTTCGTATGCTTTTTTGTTGCGTTCAAAAACGCCCGGGGCGTCCCGAGCTGGTGGCATTCGTTCGCATCGCGCACGGGGCCAGCACAGACCCCCCCCCCGCGCCGCCCCCTTCCCCCCCATGCCCCCCCCCAAACCATCACTGTGAGTGCGCGCACAATCTTGAGTCAGTTTTTCGGCAAATGTCACACACACGCGGCTCGCCCGGTCCCCGTGTTTACACACGGGGCCCACTTCCTCTGCCATGAATAACTCCCCAACCACCCGTCCACCCCCCTTCACCCCGACAAATGACGGGGTGCGGTGAGTGGCGGCGGGAGGAGCAGGAGATGTGCGATAGAGTCGCGAGTTAGGAGGCTCGAATCTGCGCGCCCCCCCACTCCACCGCCAACCCCCCGGCGAGCCTCCCACCCCCCCTGGACATTCGCCGCCCCCGCCGATGATGGAAGCGTAGTGGTGGTAGAGGGGTGAAAGCCTCCAGACAAATGGACACGGACCTCCCGAGAGCGCTTAGCCCGGATCCGCACAAACCGTGGTAACATGCGGACACCCAATGCGACAAGTGGAGAATAAAAGAATATCCCTCTCTTGTCTGCGTCCGACTGCCGTTGTGGCCGCCAAACCATCGGGCACCCAACTTCGCATTGCCCTGTAGATGCCCGTGAAGGCAGCGAGCGGGCGGGCCGGTGAGTGAGTGAGTGGATGAATGGGTGCATGGGCGAGTGAGTGGGATGAGTGAGTGGGTGAATAGGTGGGTGCGTGAATGTCTGGGTGAGTGAGTTAGTGCGTGTGTGAGTGGGTGGTGCGGTGTGTAAAACATCAACATTGGGGAGACAAAGACGGCTGGGCGTGGTGCTCGCCGCCTACTCCCTCGTGTGCCGTGCCGGGTTTCATAGGTGCTCGCTAACAGCACTTGCGCCAACGGTTTGTTAAGGCTCTACCGGGGGATTTTTGAGTGATGGATGAGTGAATGAGTGAACGAGTGCGTAAGTGAGCGAGTGGGTGTGTGAGTGAGTAGGTGAGTGAATTATTCAGTGGGTGAGTAAGTGGGTGGATGAGTGAGTAGGTGAGTTAATGAGTGGGTTCGTGAGCGGATGGGCGAGTGGCTGGGTGGGTGTGTCTGCAATTCACCAACTCTCAGGCAAAGCAACTGCATGGCTACATCCTATATAACTGTATAACTTAGAGTTGCACTTAATAGGCCATACAAAATAGAGAAAACCATTCTACAAAAACAAATAGCTCTCACCAGCATTTTCAAATACATACGAAAAAGCACCGGGTGATAGACCACTTTAGTAGTTTAGTATTAAGTAATATTTCAGATAATCACACAGCGCCTTAGATTCAAAACACTCAACCCTGTGTTATGAACCTCAACACTAACTGACCCTCCCAAACACCTCTGTAAGTGTTCAAAAAGCTTGAATCCATAACAATAAAGCAAATGACTCTACCATAAATATTGACTGTCTTTGCTTTGAAGCGAGTTTCATTGTAACTGTGTGCCTCTCCATCGTCTGTTGGTTATTGTTGTTGTCGAGTTCTTACCCCGTGGCCCTACGGGACATATGTGAAACAAGAGCTTTATAGCTCATCGGATTCCTTCAGTATAAATAAATATTCTTATTCTGATGTCTCAGACGCCTCGGCCTTCATCCCTCACGTCGCCGCATTCTACTCAAGTCCACTCACGGCTCAACTCGAGAAACTCTGATCCACACGTTTATGTTTCGCGTCTCTCATCCCTTCCAAGCGCGCGCATCCCCTCGCTTCCTCGCGACACGTTCACAGGTTCTGCTCCGCTTTCTCCCCGCCAAGTGCCCCTTGCGTCCGGGTCCACGCGTCACGTAGCAAGGTCACGTGCGCTCATTGACATTGGCCCTTGGAGGACAGAAGCACCTTTGATGAAGCTCACGTTCCCCCAAACGCAGCGAGCCAAATGGTCTCTGCCCGGTTTAGGGAACAGGCGTTACCCCCTGTCCGTAATAGAGGGTTTTTTTGTTGTTGGGTTAGATTGTGTAAATATAAATGTGCCGTTAGACCCGCCACCATCCGACAGCCAATTTAGTAAGGGTTGTCACGTAAACAACACGTGCCAATTAGCAACTAGTTCAGCACGCCAGTTGTGTGCTGGAGAGTAAATCCACGACAACATTTACAATCCGAGTACCGTGAAGTTTCGCCGGTAATTCCAACAACCAGCCTCATCAGGCGACAGACAGAATTTGTGGAGAAATCCTCCTCCTGTTTCGGTATTAAATAGAGGGGCTGCATGTTACGTCGTCACTGTGAGTCAATCAGGTGCGAAGACCAGAGCGGGGTGAATGTAGCCATATCAATTACAATGGATGTCTAAGAGGAAACTTTCTGTGACTAACGACACATTTCCGCGATCTAACCCCCCAAAAAACCCCTCTGTTATGGGTAACATTGGTCGCGCAAGCCGAACTGCTGCGTGTTAAACTGTTACACGCTGCTGCGTGGAGCCAGAGGTCACCTGGCAGAGGTCACCAGAGGTCACCTGGCAGCGTCTCGGAGCTGTTCTCCTCTTCCGCCAAGGGTTGCGCGGCTGCGTTGAGATCCCCGGACGGATGCGTCGCTGCGACAAGCAGCCAAACGTTCAAATCTTCGTTCGTGTGGCTGCTGACGTGGATGCAGAGCAACGGCTACAATGTCACCACATCCAGGGTGGTCAAGCCCAGTTAACCGTGTTAGGAGTAGCGCGGAGTGCATCGCTGTGATGATGTCTTCTTCAGTGTTCGTGAGTCGGGGCATTGCGTCGTTACACGTTGCACCGTATCTGTTCTGGATGACCAGAGTCGCACAACTACGACTGGAGAGTTTTACATTTTCCATTTGTGCGTCAGGGTATCCGCATCTGCCGCTGCCTTGCTTTGTGCAGTGGGTGATGCGGTTGAGGGTGCACCATGAGCAGCTGCGTGGGAGATCAAACCCCAGGGGATCTTCTGGGTTGGGTCTTTCACACGTAGAAGATCAATGTTACATAAAAGATCACGAATGAATGGAGACGTCTACATCTAAAGGGGGGGGGGGGGGGGAAACGCTGACGTGCCAATGCCGGCCACTGTTGTTTAGAGCGGAGGGGAGTGGGGATGGTGGTGGAGGTAGTGTCGTGGTTAGCGCTACGCTGCGCTTCGAACCCAGCCGCCCGGGTTCAATTCCTGCTCAAGGCAATCAACAACAGTGACGACGATCTGGACTGGTCCTGGGCCACCCCCATGAGTACTCGGTGCGGTGTGTAAACATCGCCACTGGGGAGACAAAGGCGGCCCGGGCGTGCTGTTGGCCACCCACCTCCTCGCGTGCCGTGCCGGCCCTTCGTAGGCGCTGCTCCTCGCTAGCAGCACTTGCACCAACAGTCTGTTCAGGCTACACGGGGTGAGCTTTGTCTTTGGTGAGGGGAGGTGGCGCGTTGGTGGTGGGGGTTGCGTGGCGGGGGGTGAGAGATGGTGGGGGCCGTGGGGGAGGGTGGGGGCCGTGGGGGAGGGTGGGGGCCCTGGGGGAGGGTGGGGGAGTTTAGGGGCCGTGGGGGAGGGTACGGGAGGGTGGGGGCCGTGGGGGAGGGTGGGGGCCGTGGTCATGCCACACAGGAGGCCACTGTTTGGAGCCACAAAGCGCGATTCACGTGCGGCCCGCCCCCGCCCCCCCCCCGCCCCCCCCCCACTCACGCGGGAGGCCACAAGCACAATCCACAGCTCTCTTCGGCGCAGCAACTCCGCGCTGAAATGTTGTTTAAATTAAACCCGAAATGTGGAAATATTTTTTCGCGCGTCGTTACGGCGAGGGCTTGTGTGGTGTTTTTTTGCCTCTTTCCTCCCCCTATTTTTCTCGACGTATATTTTTTTAATGAAGCGGCGACTGGTGTGGCTTTCTGAGTGATCCGTGCGCGCGCGAATCCATCTTGGGCCTCCCCTAGATCGGCTCAGCCTTAAATGAGTACCTGGTTTCGATGCGTAAGAAACATCACCAGTCTTCTTGGTACTTTCGGTAAAGTCACGTAGAAGGGAAGTAATAAAATAATAAAAATAAAACATAATAAA
>JAAXLI020003395.1:0-10924 GCA_014621495.2 Entosphenus tridentatus | reverse complement strand
GAGGGTGAGTGGTGAGAGTGAGTGGTGAGGGTGAGTGGTGAGCATGAATGGTGAGGGTGAGTGGTGAGGGTGAGTGGTGAGTGATGAGTGGTGAGGGTGAGTGGTGAGTGATGAGTGGTGAGGGTGAGTGGTGAGGGGTGAGAGAGTGGTTTGTGGTGATGGGAGTGGTGAGGGTGAGTGGTGAGGTTGAGTGGTGAGGGTTAGTGGAGAGTGGTGAGGGTGAGTGGTGATTGGTCTGTGGTGATTGGTGAGTAGTGAGGGTGAGTGGTGAGGGTTAGTGGTGGTTGTGACGGTGAGTGGTGAGGGTGAGTGGTGAGGGTGAGTTGTGAGGCTGAATGGTGAGTTGAATGGTGAGAGTGAGTCGTGAGGGGGAGTGGTGAGGGTGAGTGGTGAGGGGTGAGTGGTGATTGCTGAGTGGTGAGGGTGAGTGGTGAGGGTGAGTGGTGAGTGTGAATGGTGAGGGTGAGTGGTGAGGGAAATTGGTGAGTGGTGAGTTGTGAGGGCGAATGGTGAGGGTGAGTGAGTAGTGAGTGGTGAGTGTGAGTGGTGAGGATGAGTGGTGAGGGTGAGCTGTGAGTGGTGAATGGTGAGGGTGAGTGGTGAGTACAGTCAATATGCACTGCTGTAATCATAGCAGGTACCACCACCACAGTATGTACTGTTCTCATCAGAGCAGGTACCACCACTACAGTATGTACTGATGTCATCATCGCAGGTTCCACCACCGCAATATGTACTCCTCTCATCATAGCAGATACCACCACAATATGCACTGCTGTAATCATAGCAGGTACCACCACAGCAGTATGCACTGCTGTAATCATAGCAGGTACCACCACAGCAGTATACACTGCTGTAATCATAGTATGTACCACCACAGTCAGTATGCACTGCTGTAATCATAGAAGCTACCACCACAGTCAGTAAGCACTGCTGTAATCATAGCAGGTATCACCACAATATGCACTGCTGTTATCATAGCGGGTACCACCACAGTTAGTATGCACTGCTGTAATCATAGCAGGTTCCACCACAATATGCACTGCTGTAATCATAGCAGGTACCAACACAGCAGTATGCACTGCTGTAATCATAGCAGGTACCACCACAGTCAGTATGCACTGCTGTAATCATAGCAGGTACCACCACAATATGCACTGCTGTAATCATAGCAGGTACCAACACAGCAATATGCACTGCTGTAATCATAACAGGTACCAACACAGCAGTATGCACTGCTGTTATCATAGCGGGTACCACCACAGTCAGTATGCACTGCTGTAATCATAGCAGGTTCCACCACAATATGCACTGCTGTAATCATAGCAGGTACCAACACAGCAGTATGCACTGCTGTAATTATAGCAGATACCAACACAGCAGTATGCACTGCTGTAATCATAGCAGGTACCACCAGTCACTATGCATTGCTGTAATCATAGCAGGTACCACCAGTCAGTATGCACTGCTGTAGTGATAGCACGTACCACCTCAGTCGGTATACACTGCTGTATTGATAGTAGATACAGCTATCGAGTTGGTTGATACTGCTATATAGAGTTAGTAGATACTAAAACAGTCAGTATATACCACTACAGTCAGTCAATACTGCTACAGTCAGTATATACTACTATACAGTCAGTACATACTACCACGGTGAGTAGCTACTAGAGTCAGTAGATACTATTATAGAGTGAGTAGATACTGCTATAGAGTTAGTAGTTACTACTATAGTCAGTGGATACTACTATAGAGTCAGCAGATACTATACAAGTAGTCGTTACGACTATATAGTCGGTAGATACTACTGTAGGCCCAGTAAATACTACTATGGTCAGTAGTTACTACAGTCACTAAATACTACTACACAGTCAGTAGCTACTACTGGCTCAATAGATACTACGGTACAGTCAGTAGATACTACTAGAGAGTCAATAGATACTACTTCCTCTGTTGTATGTAGGGTGTGCAGGCATATATACCGACGCGGGGGTAAAGATATTTTTCAAGGGGGTGGGTCCACAATTTTCGCAAACCTTTTACATCAACTACACTTTCTACAACTTTTTGGACTTTTTCAAGCCTCTTATAATTTTGTTGGTGGAGAAATGGACATACGGCCCACCGGGCTTTGACAATACCTTAGTGTCTGTGTATATATGTAAGGTTTTTAAGGAATATATTTTTCACCCGGGCAACGCCGGGTACTTCCGCTAGTATATTATATTATTATCTTCTTCTTTCTTTCTTTCTTCTTTTTTTCTTCTTTCTTCTTTCTTATCTTATTTTTTTTTCTTTATATATAAAAGTCTCCGCGCGCTCGCGCTTGCGGGGATTTGGCTCTCGGACGGTGGGCTATATGTAAAAAAGATTTTGCCAGGCGCCACGCCCTAAGCCCCGCGGTGGGAATAGGCTATTTCATTTTCCCATCCCTAAACTTTAAAGTAGTTTAATTAACACATTTGTGCCGTCCATATGTGTGTGTTAGTCCACATGTGTGTGTAAGTCTATACACGTGTGTGTCACTCGATGTGTGTGTGTGTAAGTCAATGCGTCTGTGTGTGACTCCATATGTGTGTTAATCCATGTCTGTGTATCTAAAGTAGATATCTGTGCGTCACAGTCCATATGTGTATGTGTGTGTAGGGCTATGTGTGTGTCAGTCTATGTATGTGTAAGTTCATGTGTGTGTGTCTTAGTCCATATGTGTGTGTGTAAGTACATAGGTGTGTTTACATCAACGTGTGTTTTAGTCCACGTATTGCTGTGTGCGAGTCAGTGTGTGTGAGTCGCTGTATGTGTGTACGTCCATATATGTGTGTGCAACTCCATGTGTGTATATCTCAAGTGGATGTCTGTGTGACAGTCCACATGTGTGTGTGTGTGTCGCTGTATGTGTGTACGTCGATATGTGTGTGTAACTCAAGTGCATGTCTATGTGTGTGTGAGTCCATATGTGTGTGTGTCTGTAAGTCGATGTGTTTGTGTGTGTCAGTCCATATGTGTGTGTGTGTGTCTCAGTCCATGTGCGTGTGTGTTAGTCGCTGTGTGTGCATGCCTCCATGTTAGTCAGTGTAACTCCATTTCTTTGCGTGTCTGTAGGTCCATGTGTGCATCTTAGTCCATGCGTGTGCTTTATTGACCTGCTCAAGGCCTATGATACCATCAGTAGGCCTGGCCTCTGGGTTGCTCTTCGTGCTTTCCGAGTCCCGAACCCACTCTTCACCATCCTTAAGGACCTTCATGATGCTGAGCGGCCCCGCATTTTAACTACGTGGCCGTGAGTCAGAGCCATTCCCTTTACACCTTGGGGTGCAACAGGGATGTCCTCTGGCTCCCACATTATTTTACATATATTTGCAGCACGTAGTTCGTGAAGCCTTCAACGGCTGTACCGCTAGAATGTCCATCTGGTACAGATACAATGGGAGGCTGATCGATGCCCGGGTGCGGTCAAGGGATGGCTCCCTATTGCTCAACCACGTTATGTATGCTGATGATCTGCTAATTGCTGCTCACTCGGAGGAGGAGTTCGAGGTGCTGCTGCTGAACCTGGAGCTTGCCACCAAGAGGTGGGGCCTGACCATCAGCCCCACCAAAATTAAGCACCTGCCTGGGTATTTTCTACCATCGGACACTCCACCCCCACAACTCCCAATTGGTGATGGGGCAGTTGTGGAGACAGTGGAGAGTTTCCCATACCTTGCCAGTGTGCTAATGACCGGCTCCGGTTTAACACCAGAGGTCTCACTCCGAATCAGTCGAGCCGCATTATCTTTTCATTGGTTGCGTAAAACTGTGTGGAAGCTACCTGGTCTATCACTCCGCACGAAGCTTCAGGTATTCTCGGCCACGATCATTCCCTCCCTTCTCTACGCTTGCGCCTCCCTAATGGAACATCTCCGCCGGTTAGAAACATTTAGGATGGCCTGCCTACGATCCATCCTGGATTAACCAGGCTGCATTGTGTGAGAAGCTTACAAATCCTTGAAAGATGTGGACAAAGTCCCATCGGTGAGCTCCTCTGCCAGGTAAGGCTGCGTTGCCTGAGTCATGTAGCCCGCATGGCCAGACACCGCATGCCTAAACATCTTTTGTTCGGCCGGATCTAGAGGGCTAAACGGCCTGGCCCGGGCTAGACAAGACATGGAGTGATGTGCTACAGGAGGACGTGGAGCTGAGTCGACTTGCCGATGACGGGTACCAGCCGTGTCAAGATCGGCCTCTGTGGAGGAGACTCCTGAAGGACGCTACTGGGCAGTTGGAGGCAGTCGCCCTCCAACAACAACAGAGGGCGGACGAGCGACGCTCACAACAACGAGCGGCGCGCCGGGTGAATAAAGCACAGCAAGTTGCCACAGTAGGGGGCACAGTTGGTGCATCAGCCAGTCTAAGTCAGTCGACCTGTACCATCTGAGTCTGCCCCGTGACCTCCTGCCAGCGGGCGTTCCACACTGTACGTAGCCTCAAGGTGCACATAGCCTGGCACAATCGTTGTGGTGACGTCACCGCCACTTAGTTGCGAATGGTGGTTGTTGTTGTTCAGTCTATGTATGTATGTGTGAGTCCATTTGTGCGTGTAACTCTATGTGTGTGTATCAATGGATTTGCGTGTGTAACTACATGTGGCTGCCTTTTTCGCCCGGGCAACGCCGGGTACTAACCGCTAGTCTTCTTTCTTCTTTCTTATTATATATAAAAGTCTCCGCGCGCTCGCGCTTGCGGGGGATTTGGCTCTCGGACGGTGGGCTATATGTATAAAAAAAATTGCCAGGCGGCACGCCCTAAGCCCCGCGGTGGGAATAGGCTATTTCGTTTTCCCATCCCTGAACTTTAAAGTAGTTTAATTAACACATTTGTGCCGTTTCTGTTATTAATTATTTAGTTATTGCTCGACGTCGACCGTACCAACTGACGCCAATTGCGTGGGGGGGGAGGGGCGGACCCAACCAAGTTGCGCGTTCGCTCCAGCTCACGGGGACATTTCCTTTTACGCGTTTTACAGCCAACACATACACACATCACGCTGCGGATATTTTTTCACAGTGTCATGTTCTCTTCGCCCCCCCTAACACGATGCGTCCAGTTTATAGTACAGACTCCGTAGATAATTATATTTTAGTGCTTGCATAACATTATTCTTGCACGGGCGGGGGATGCTGCAGTGGGGGGGGGGGGAGTAGCGGCCCAGCCCCTAGCCTGGCAATGTGCCAACGCCGCCGCCTCGCCAATGTAGGCCAGGACGGGGACTAAGCATGGCACAAGGCCTCAACATGGCTATGGTAAGTACAAAGTTCCTTGCTTCTTACGCTAACAACTCAAGTCCATTATTTACTATTGTTAACACACATTAGTTGACAAACATTACAATAATAATGTTTATGTGTAGATAACAACTCAGCTTCATTGTTCAACATTATGAAACAAGTTCACAGATGTTACAATAATTATGTTTTTGTGAAGATAACAACTCAAGTTCATTGTTTACCATTATGAAACAAGTTCACATATTACAAAAATTATGTTTGTGTAGACAAAACTCTTTTCAGATTTTTGGGTTGCTCAATTTCCACTTTTTTTGCTGCGCTTTTATAACGCTGCCACGGTCTACTGCCAGTCTGTCATTTCTGCTTATTTAATAAATGCATTTCTATTGTTTACATCACTCACGTCACGCTATTTACTCATACGTAGTACTGCGATACTGATAGCTGTGCCATCATCGGGGATTGCTGTGCCCGTCGATGTGTGTGTGTGACTTCATGTGTGTGTCTTTGAGTCCATATGTGTGTGCGTGTAGAGCCATGCGTGTCTTTAACTCAATGTGGGTGTCTTTTTCCAACGGACAACGTCAAAGTGTTTATGTGTGTGTGTTAGTCCATGTGTGTGTGCCAGTCGATCTGTGTGCGTGTACGTCGATGTGTATGTCAGTCCATATGTGTGTATCTTAGTCCACGTGTGTGTGTAAGTCTATACATGTGTGTGTCACTCGATGTGTGTGTGTAAGTCAATGCGTCTGTGTGTGAGTCCATATGTGTGTTAATCCATGTCTGTGTATCTAAAGTACATATCTGTGTGTCACAATCCATATGTGTATGTGTGTGTAGGGCTATGCGTGTGTCAGTCTATGTATGTGTAAGTTCATGTGTGTGTGTCTTAGTCCATATGTGTGTGGGTAAGTACATATGTGTGTTTACGTCAATGTGTGTTTTAGTCCACGTATTGCTGTGTGCAAGTCGGTGTGTGTGTGTGGGTCGCTGTATGTGTGTACGTCCATATATGTGCGTGCAACTCCATGTGTGTATATCTCTGGTAGATGTCTGTGTGACAGTCCACATGTGTATGTGTGTGTACGGCAATGTGTGTGTCACTCTATGTATGCGTGTGTGTCGCTGTATATGTGTACGTCGATATGTGTGTGTAACTCAAGTGCATGTCTATGTGTGTGTGAGTCCATATGTGTGTGTGTCTGTAAGTCGATGTGTTTGTGTGTGTCAGTCCATATGTGTGTGTGTGTCTCAGTCCATGTGCGTGTGTGTTAGTCGCTGTGTGTGCATGCCTCCATGTTAGTCAGTGTAACTCCATTTCTTTGCGTGTCTGTACGTCCATGTGTGCATCTTAGTCCATGCGTGTGCTTTATTGACCTGCTCAAGGCCTATAATACCATCAGTAGGCCTGGCCTCTGGGTTGCTCTTCGTGCTTTCCGAGTCCCGAACCCACTATTCACCATCCTTAAGGACCTTCATGATGCTGAGCGGCCCCGCATCTTAACTACGTGGCGGTGAGTCAGAGCCATTCCCTTTACACCTTGGGGTGCAACAGGGATGTCCTCTGGCTCCCACATTGGACCACGTAGTTCGTCGAGCCTTCAATACCTGTACCGGAAGAATTCCCATCTGCTACAGATACAATGGGAGGCTCATCGATGCCCGGGTGCGGTCAAGGGATGGCTCCCTATTGCTCAACCACGTTATGTATGCCGATGATCTGCCAATGGCTGCTCACTCGGAGGAGGCGTTCCAGGTGCTGCAGCTGAACCTGGAGCTTGCCACCAACAGGTGGGGCCTTACCATCAGCCCAAACAAAGCTAAGCACTTGCCTGGCTATTTTGTACCATCGGACACTCCACCCCCACAACTCCCAATTGGTGATGGGGCAGTTGTGGAGACAGTGGAGAGTTTCCCTGGGCAGTGTGCTAATGACCGGCTCCGGTTTAACAGCAGAGGTCTCACTCCGAATCAGTCGAGCTGCAGTATATTTTCATTGGCTGCGTAACGCTGTGTGGAAGCTACCTGGTCTATCACTCCGTACGAAGCTTCAGGTCTTCTCGGCCATGGTCATTCCCTCCCTTCTCTACGCTTGCGAAACTTGGACCCCCCTAATGGAACATCTTCGCCGGTTAGAAACATTTAGGCTGGCCTGCCTACGATCCATCCTGGGTTTAACCAGGCTGCATTGTGTGAGGAGCTCACAAATCCTTGAAATATGTGGACAAAGTCCCATCGGTGACCTCCGGCAGGCAAGGCTGCGTTGCCTGAGTCATGTAGCCCGCATGGCCAGCCACCGCATGCCTAAACAGCTTTTGTTCCGCCGGATCGAGGAGGCTAAACGGGCGCGGCACGGGCTGGAGAAGACATGGAGTGATATGCTACAGGAGGACTTGGAGCTGAGTCCACTTGCGGATGACTGGTACCAGCCGTATCAAGATCGGCCACTGTGGAGGAGGCTCCTGAAGGACGCTACTGGCCAGTTGGAGGCAGTCACCCTCCAACAACAACGGAGGACGGAGGAGCGACGCTCATAACAACGAGCGGAGCGCCGGGTGGCTAAAGCACAGAAAGTTGCCACAGCAGGGGCCACGGGTGGTGCATCAGCCAGTCATCTCAGTCAGTCGACATGTGCCATCTGGGTTTGCCCCGTGACCTCTTGCCAGCGGGCGTTCGACACTTCGCGTGGCCTCAAGGTGCACATAACCTGGCACAAGCGTTGTTGTGACGTCACCGCCACTTAGTGGCGAATGGCGGTTGTTGTTCAGTCTATGTATGTATGTGTGAGTCCATTTGTGCGTGTAACTCTATTTGTGTGTATCAATGGATTTGCGTGTGTAACTACATGTGTCTGCCTTTTTCGCCCGGGCAACGCCGGGTACTAACCGCTAGTCTAATATAAACAAGCATAGCGTCAGTGCCCATTTACATCAGAGATGATGGTACAGGAGCAGAGCTGGGTTCAGGCTGTGGGGGGCTGAAGGCGAATGTGAGGCCCCAGTATGTGCAGCATTACAGATTGCAAACACAAATAATTGAAGTAAAAGTTTCTAGATTAATCCATGTAAAATTAAATAATGTAATCGACTCAATTTAAATGGAATCAAACATAAATTACTCACTACACTAATTTGTTGAAACGAAGTATATGCATGCTCTCTCTCAGAATCCGTATTTATCCTGGAGGAATCCGATGAGCGATGGCGCTCCTTTTCACAGATGTCCGCGTGATGTAAAGACGCAAAAACAATGTTCTTGATGTCAACTGTTACTGGGTCAGCGTAGAGCCGAGGGCCCACACCACGCGAGGAGTCTCCGGCCTCGCGAGTCTCTGGGTTAATCCGACCTGAGGGGGTTTGCTGGTGGTGGTGGCTGCTGGTTTCACCCTGAGATTTCACGAATAATGTAACATTGATTAAATTCGAAAAAAAAGGCGATGAGGAGATACAATATAGATAGAGGCCGCTACCCTTCTGGAGTAACATGTTTGTCTTTCTAAACTCCACCGTGTTCGTGTGTAGGCACCTACATCCACATAGGTCCATGTCACGGTGTGTATTCGACCCTTCCGAGCCATCGTCCTGCTGCCCATTCCCCCCGGCAGCTCCTAGAACTGTGAATGAACGAGGGCCGCGTCTTTTTGCAATGAAATCGCTCTCACCTGCATGGTCTTACAAAACTGCAAGCTGATTTATAGATATGTATATATTTGTTTGGGTCAGATCGCGTAAATATATGTCGTGTCGAACAACCCTCTTCAACCCGGCAGCCACGTGAACAAAATATGCCAGATTTATTTTTAATACCGAGTGCGAGGTGCTTATTTTGTTTAATGGGCTGGGTTGACTCGCTACTCGTGTTGGCTGGCTGTGAGCTGGAATCGAAATCTTCTCACCGGGTTCGTTCCGCTCATACAGACACGCACGCAAATGTGCACACAAAAACACATACATGCATACACACATATACGCACACACATATATACATACATATACACACAATATACTGTACGCGTACGTGCACGCGCATGCGTAAAATAAAATACGCACACACACTTGTCACTAAACCTTTTGCTCACATTTTTTTGCGAAAATTGGTGAACACCGCCCTGTTTTTATGGTTTACAAATACTTTTATTTATTCACATCAATGCAGAAAGATACCATTTTGATTACATAAATTAAATAGATATTTAAATGCTAGTCTTTTAAATTATATTTTACTTTTATGAACTCATCTTCTTGGTTTTTTCGGTAAAGTCACGTAGAAGGGAAGTAATAAAATAATAAAAATAATAAAACATAATAAAATAATTCTCACGACGTTTCGGCCACAACGCAAGCAGCCGTCTTCAGGTGAAACCAGGTCTGTCGAGGCGACAGCGTCTGAATGAGGCAGCACACGTGCTTGGAGCATATATATAAGCTGGGTTGGGAGGGGGGGCGCCTTAACAAAAGAAATTGCATATCAAGAGGAATTTAGCATATTTATGGGAAATGCAGGTATGTAATTAGTGCTACTTGTATCCGTGGATTATGCAGGATTAGCAGCATCCAAGGGAGAGGAAATGGGAAATGCAGGTATGTGAATAGTGTTACTTTGCCCGTGCATGATGCAGGATTAGCAGCATCACAGGAAGGATGGGGGTAGCATTAATAAAGGGATGAAGTGTTAATAGTATGTAGCTGCAGTAACTAAAACCACCACGTAAACAACTGAAGTATAAACTACATAGTATCATAATTATACTAAATATACTCTACAATAAGCTGAGTTACTAACAGTAGGTAATACATTACAATTCTACGTCGTAAAAAATATAATATGCTTCCATCTAAACTTTATTCTCTTACATCGCACGAGTCTACACCGTACTATATACTGCCATAGACAAACCCAAACATTAAATTATATACTGTATTGCTATAAACCACCCTATACCTTATCCATTGTAATATTACACTATGTATTATACCCACCCTAATGTATATCACACTGCTGTATATTCACTATACAATTACGATACTATATATTACTTTGTACATTGTATTAAGCATATACATTTTAATACTATTTGTTATTATACAGTGTGAAATATACTAAGAGGAAGCAACAAAATATGGCAATGCAGCAGAGCAAAGAATCCATTCCCCTGGGAGAATACAATGCCAGTGAATGGAACGCGGTCTGAAAGTCACCGTAAACGTGAACACAATCAGTTAAGATCCGAAATGGTTTATTACGTCCTTCCAATGATTGCTAAGCCAGAATCCATCTTCTCGGTTGAAATTGTCTCTGTGTTTGTATATGTGGATAGCCTCATGAACGAATCTCTCATGGTAGCCAGATGGCTTGCAGAGAACCTCTGTCTTGGAGAAGTCAATATCATGTGAGCCCACTGAATTGTAACAGTGATCTGCCACGGCTGAGGTGTTTGTCCTACCGTGTTTCAAGTCTGCTTTATGTTCACGGATGCGGTCCGAGACATGTCGTTTGGTTTCTCCAATGTAACTGCTACCACAGAGGCAACTTAGTTTGTAGACGCCAGGGTACTGTATGTCTGGTACCACATCTTTAACAGACGGGACGAGATCACGGATTTTATGTACTGTGTTGAATCGGACCTGGATCTTGTGTTTTATCAGGATTTTGGAGAT
>JAAXLI020003393.1:0-10931 GCA_014621495.2 Entosphenus tridentatus | reverse complement strand
CACACACACGCACACACACACGCGCACACACACGCGCACACACGCGCGCACACACGCGCACACACGCGCGCACACACGCGTGCACACACGCGCACACACTCACACACTCACACGCAGATAATCGGCTTTTGTGCCGTAAGGCCATGATTCACTCCAGCAATTTTAGAGCAATCGTTGCCGGCAATTGCTGGCAACGGCAAATGGCTTGCCCCACCATTTTCCACCGTAATGAATAAAAAACAACAACGGAGGTTGCCCGAATCTGGACAATTTTGATGGCTGCTGCCCCCGACCGAGAAATGTGGATGACGACGGCCAATCAGAGCACGGGCAGAAGTCACGTGACTAACACATTGCTGTGTGCTTCCTTTTCAACAAAAAATATGATCGTTGTTCCTCAAACTTACTTTTTAACAACAATGAAAATGTAATTGTCGGTGCCACCGTGTGGCATTGCCATTCCGAGTTGGTATAGTTACACACTTCTAGTCGTGGTGTTTTCTTGTTTGTGCTTTTTGTGCCGGTGCCATTTCTTAATTAGTTTTATTCATTTGAAATCTTTGCGTCGTAGCAGGAGTTTTAATTCGCTTGGTAGTGGCTGTACGAGGGATTGTGCCCTCAAATATATAATGAATGTACAGCGTTACGAGATGCTATGAGCCTGAATGAAGCAATACGAAATGAAAGTATTATTACTACGAGTGAAATATTGCTCCCAACAGCCATCCTAAAATGTACCAGAACATATCATGGCCTTTAAAGACAGCCAAGTGACGTTAGGAAGCTCCTGAGAGACTGGTATACGGTCAGATATACAGAAATGCAGACATATGGATGCACAGGCGAGCATATATCCAGAGATACAGGCAGACAGGGAAATATTGAGAGATGCAGACAGACATTCAGATATCAAGCAAAACACAGAGAGACGTGCACAGCGACAAGGGTGGCCATGGTCGTGATGCTTGTGCCGCACAGCGTGAAGGCGTCTGGGTTCGATTCCTGACTCGGGTGCCTTTCTGTGTGGAGTTTGCATCGTAAGTAGCGTTGGCCAAAAACGTCGCAATGCTGAAAACGAACCGTGCAAATTACTCAATTGGGATCACACACAGCTTCTAGCAGCAGCGGCAGTAGCAGCAGTAGCAGCAGCGGCCGTAGTAGCAGCAACAGTAGCAGCAACAGCAGCAGCAACAGCAGCAGCAACAGCAGCAGCAGCAACAGCAGCAGCAGCAACAGAAGCAGCAGCAGCAACAGTAGCAGCAGCAGTAGCAGCAACAGCAGCAGCAGCAGTAGCAGCAGCAGAAACAGCAGCAGTAGCAGCAACAGCAGCAGTAGCAGCAACAGCAGCAGCAGCAACAGCAGCAGCAGTAGCAGCAACAGCAGCAGCAGCAACAGCAGCAACAGCAGCAGCAACAGCAGCAGGAACAGCAGCAGCATCGCCCCCCACTACTGCGAAAACTTGGCAGGACCCTGCTGAAAAAGAGTTTTGAGACTCGGCGGAGGTTTCTCGTGGGTAATCTAGAAGAAGAGTAATAATAAAAATAAAACAAAATAATATCCGAGAAACATAGGCAAGGCATGCAGACAAATCCAAAAAGATATTCCGGCCGACAGATATCCCACGATACAGGAGAGGCAGATATCCAATGATACAGACGGCCAGATAAATATCCAGAGAAACAGACAAGACATATATTCAGCAGAGATGAAGGCAGGTCTCGGGACAGCAAATCTGTTTTGTTCCGAGCATGTGAACGGAAGGGAAAAGTGAACGGTGTCAAATTTGACACCTCTGCCAAACGGGCGAGCGCCGTGATGATGACGAAGAAGAAGTGGGCCCTCCGGATGCCCGACAATCATCGTCCCCAAACTCTTTAGGGGGGGGGGGGGCGACAGCCGCTGGTGTCATTGTTGGGGAACCTTTCCGCCCCCGGCGTGCTTGGCGGAGAGAATCCCGACGCGTCGTTCAACATTTCTGTTCGTATATAAAAGCAGACTTTAAAAAAGCAAGCGTCTGACCGCGGAGATTTTGCCCCCGGGATTTTCCGGTACGAATACACGTTGCGATTCTGTAGAATCGCTGCCAAGCCAGAGTTGGTGCGAGAATGAGAGAGCGAGCGAGAGAGAGAGAAGAGAGCGAGAGAGAAGAGAGCGAGCGAGAAAGCGAACGAGAGAGCGAGAGAGCGAGCGAGAAAGCGAGCGAGCGAGCGAGAGAGAGCAAGAGAGCGAGAGAGCGAGAAAGAGCGAGCGAGAGCGAGCGAGAGAGCGAGCGAGAAAGCGAGCGAGAGAGCGAGCGAGAAAGCGAGCGAGCGAGAGAGAGCGAGAGAGCGAGTGAGCGAGCGAGCGAGGACTAGGCCAGGCCCAGAGCGCATGTGGACCACGCCAGGCTCAATCCCCGAGCATAAAATCCCAACGCCAATAAACTTCTAAATGGGGCACCCGGCCGCTAACGGCACGGGATGGGGGGGTGGGGATGGGGGGGGGGCCTCGCGACGACGGGGCTCTCTCTCCGTGGGCGCGACGTGGCGGCATGAGCGGTGCCGTCCGCTACCATTTCCCCAGTGCCGGGCGCAGGTTGAGGAGTTAAACCGACGGTCGTCAGCCGTGCCGCCGTCTTCGTCGTAGTCGTGACGGCGGGCGGTGTGGGAACTCGCGCAAATTTTTGTTTCTTTTAAACCGATTAGATCCGATTAATAAGATTTTATTCGAATTATCCATCGCTCTGCCGCCATTTTAAAATGGCCGACACCGGGCATGCGGTTTCAAGGAACGCTGGAAACTCAGCGCCGTGTACGCCCCCCCCCCCTGCCACCACCCCGCGTGATGATTTTTGGAAATAAATATTCACGTCGTATGGATGTACGTCTTCGCATAATTTTCAATCTCTTCTAGAAACGTTGCTTTTTGCCCGAATTTATATTTGCCTAATCGTCGTTAAGTGGAAATACAAAGACCCCCCCCCATAGCCTGTAACAGACTTGTTGGGGCCAAGTGCTGTTAGAGAGTAGCAGCACCTATGAAGGCCGGCACTGTTGCACACGAGGGGGGGTGGCCACCACCACGCCCGGCCGCTTTTGTCTCCCCGGTGCCGATGTTTACACAAACCGCACCAGGTCACTCATTTGAGGCCGAGTCGACCTAGGGGGTGGCCCAGGAGCGCTTCAGAATCGAATCCGGGTCGCCGGACTCGTAGCGCAGCGTGCGCTAACCGATACAAAGGCAAAGATCCCTCGTGTAGCCTTAACAGACCGTTGGGGGCAAGTGCTGTTAGCGAGTAGGACCTATGAAGGGCGGCACTGTAGCACGCGAGGGTGTGGGTGGATAACCGCGACACGCGCACACAGAGACACGCGCGCGCACTCGCCTATGAGGTCCGCAAGACGCGCCCGTAACTTTTCCCTTTAAAATACGAAGCGCACCAACCGCTAAGGGATTAATCGACTCCGTCAAGAATGGACGGCACCCACCGCCGCCCTGAGCCAGCCGTGTGGCGTACGGCCGCAATTTGGACGCCAAGCGCTCCGGGGCAAACCACCACAACCACCACCACCACCACAACCACCACGACCACCACGACAACCACCCCCCCCCGAAGCGAGGGAGTGGTAGAGCCCGGAGGGGCGGAGGGGCTTGGGGGGGGTTTGGCGCTCGGCACAGGAAATTTGATTGCGAGCCATAACGCCCCGTTAGGGAAACTCGATTACAATTGTTAAATGCAGCCTCCGTGGCAGTCACCGGAGGACAGATGAACTGTAGGCAACTGTAACCCTAGCATGTAACCGGGCACTTATTTACAGCACAAAGGGCCGCACGCAATACATTACTCTATACAGTAATTATAGCACTACCACCACCCACCACCCACCACCCACCACTCTGCCCACCAGCACACCCCGTGCCCCCCCCCAACCACAGCTCGGAAAGGTTATTACGTATTGTGCGTGGACGCAAATGTGGCGGCGGTGGGGACGATAACAACCGTGGAGCAACATGAATTAGTAAAGTCGGTGGGTCCGGCATTGGCCCCGCTTGGCGACAGACACAAAACCGCTGGGGTTGGGGGGGTGATGGTAGCGCACTCCACCCCACCGCACCTCACACCGCCACCACCACCGCCACCACCTTCCCTTCCCTACTTTTGCACGTTCACGTAAACCCCGGCCATTACGAGAGGGCACGGCAGCCGTGCGTGCGTCTCTGCCCCGTCTGTCCGTACGTGGCAGCGGCGGCGGCGGCGGCGGCAGCAGCTGTTGCCGCTAAGACAACAAGAAAGGCCTCTGGCAAATTGGGAAAGTGGGGGGGGTTGGGGGGGGTTACGAAACAAAAAAAAGGGGGGGGGGGGGGTTCCCAACAACAACAAAAGAGTTAACAACAACAACAAATGGTGTTTGATAGGTCGGTTGGGTGGGGTGGTGGTGTGGGTGGGTGGTGGGGGCTATGGGAGGGGGGTGCTAAAATGTTAGGGAAGCCGGAGGGTAGGGTAGCAGGTCTGGTTGGTGTTGGTGGGGATTCTTTGAAGGCAAAAACGTGGGAGAATCTTCTCCCTTCTCTCCTCCAGCACTCTCTCGCTCTTTCGCTCGCTCACTCGCTCTCTCCTAATGGCCCCATCTCTCTCTCCGACTCATCTCTCTCTCTCTCTCGCTGGCTCTCTCTCTCACTCACTCTCTCTCTCCGACTCCTCTCTCTCTTTCGCTGGCTCTCTCTCTCACTCCTCTCTTGCTGGCTCTCTCTTTCGCTGGCTCTCTCTCTCTCACTCGCTCTCTCTCGCTCTCTCTCGCTCTCTCTCACTCCTCTCTCGCTGGCTCTCTCGCTGGCTCTCTCTTTCGCTGGCTCTCTCTCACTCGCTCTCTTTCTCTCGCTCTCACTCCTCTCTCGCTGGCTCTCTCTTTCGCTGGCTCTCTCTCTCACTCGCTCTCTTTCGCTCTCTCTCACTCCTCTCTCGCTGGCTCTCTCTCTCACTCGCTCTCTTTCGCTCTCGCTCGCTCTCTCTCTCTCACTCCTCTCTTGCTGGCTCTCTCTTTCGCTGGCTCTCTCTCTCGCTCGCTCTCTCTCGCTCTCTCTCACTCCTCTCTCGCTGGCTCTCTCTTTCGCTGGCTCTCTCTCTCTCGCTCTCTTTCGCTCTCTCTCACTCCTCTCTCGCTGGCTCTCTCTTTCGCTGGCTCTCTCTCACTCTCTCTCTCTCTCTCTCTCGTTGGCTCTCTCTCTCTCACTCACTCTCTCTCACTCACTCTCTCTCACTCACTCTCTCTCACTCGCTCTCTCTCGCTCTCTCTCACTCCTCTCTCGCTGGCTCTCTCTTTCGCTGGCTCTCTCTCACTCTCTCTCTCTCGTTGGCTCTCTCTCTCTCACTCACTCTCTCTCACTCGCTCTCTCGCCGGCTCTCTCTCTCGCTCCCTCGCTCTCCCTGCCACTCCCTATTATGTTCTTCAGACCGGTAAGTGATACCCATCATCATTCACACAATCCGATCACACACACGTCACTGTGCAATGTTCAGCTGTTGCGCGTGTGTGTGTTGCAGCGAAGGGTGGGAGGGATGTAGAGAGCTCGACACACGTGTGGAGGAGTCTTCAGAGTTTTACAAATATATAAATATGTGTGGGGGGGGGGGTGGCCACTTTCGCCGATATCATCAGCGTGAGGGGGGCCCGCCACACCACGTGAAACCATTGGGAGTTTGACAGCTGCATGATGATGATGATGGGGGAGGGGGGGCGGAGGGTGTTATCACTCTTTGTGCATTGTCGGGGGCCCGTACATCAGGGCCCCCCCCCCCACCAAAGGCCACCGGGTGGCCGCCAGTGGCCCCCCCGTGGGCCTTGCAATGAAGAATACGGCTTGAAACACAAAGACAAAGATCCCCCGTGTAGCCTGTAATAGACTGTTGGGGCAAGTGCCGTTAACGAGCAGCACCTATGAAGGCACACGAGGGGGTGGGTGGGCAGCATCACGCCCGGCCGCCTTTGTCTCCCCACTGGCGATGTTTACACACCGCAACAAGTACTCATTTGAGGCTGAGTCGACCGAGGCTATACATACACACGTACACGCACGCACGGACACATCGTGCTCACACTTTTATGGGCGCTACGCCTTTCCCCTTCCCGCTCGTTTGCCCACCCCGCTGCTAAAAGTCAAACGGATCCACGGTGGGCCGGCAAGACCCATAGACTCACACAGAGACCCGTAGACTCACACAGAGACCCTTAGACTCATACAGAGACCCATAGACTCACGCAGAGAGCCATAGACTAACACAGAGACCCGTAGACTCACACAGAGAGCCATAGACTAACACAGAGACCCGTAGACTCACACAGAGACCCGTAGACTCTCACAGAGACCCAGAGATTAGCCCAAACACTCTCCCACGATCCGCTCTCTTGGTCAACGGACTCATGGAGACCACATTTCTATGCCCGTCTTCAGGATTTTGCGCATCGCTTATCCCCGTCTCGCCGCGGAATTCCCAGAATCCCCTTCTAAGATGCCCGTGGGCCAAAATGCCTTCTTCCATAGCTCGGGCCCATCTCTCGGAGCGCACAAAACAACGTCCCCGCACAAGGAGTCGTGATCAAGGGAGGCCCCCCATGCCTGTGACTGAGTGGACTGGTTTCCCCTCGCCGCTCTCGCTGGGGCATGCGGTCCCTACGGAACGGGCGACCCGAAATCGATTCCTGCTCACGGCCACCAAGACCCGCGACGATTACCTGAACCGGTACCTGGGCCGGCCTCCACCCCCTCCCTCCCGCCCCCCACCTAAGTCGACTCAGCCTCAATGAGTACCTGGGTGCGGTGGCGCGTCAAACGTCGCCGCCACCGCGGAGAAGACGGCGGTAGAGCGTGGCGCCGACCACCACCACGCCCGCCCGCCCGCCCGTCCCTCCCTCCCGCCCTCCCTCCCCGGACCGCCGTTTTCCCCGAGCAGACATTTTAAAACGCGCACGCGGCGTGTCACATTGACGCGCGGACGCAGGCCGCATTCCTGCGTCCGCGCAAAAAGCCGCAGCGGGCGCTCGCGATGACAAAGCCGCCAGCGATTGCGACGAATGCGGAAGAGCGTAAAACTTCGAAATTCGCGAACTTCTTTTTCTCGTCGTCGTCGTCGTCGTCATCGTCGGTGTTTCGGCGCGAGCACTGCGCAGGCGTCTGCCGCGCGTCGTCGCGGGGGCGGCTTGCGAGGGAGCCATTCCCAAACGGTTCCGATGACAACGACGACAACGACAACAACAACGACAACAACAACGACGACGACGACAACAACAACAACAACTACGACGACGACGACAACAACAACGACGACGACGACAACAATGACGACGACGACAACAACAACGACGACGACAACGACGACAACACCGACAATAACGACGACAACGACAACAACGACGACGACACCAACAACGACAACAACAACAACACAAGTCCACAACACAAGCAGCCGTGGAGGACGGCTGCTTGTGTCGTGGCCGAAACGTCGTGAGAATTTTTTTATTTGATGATGTTCTATTTTTGTTATTTTATTATTTCCCTTCTACGTGACTTTACCGAAAGAACCAAGAAGAAGAACAACAGCACCAACGACGACGACGACAACAACACCAGCGACAACAACACCAACGACGACGACAACACCGACAACACCCACAACGACAACAACAACACCAACAACAACAGCACCAACGTTGACGACGACAACAAACGCGCGACCCCAAAAACCACGATCGCAGTTGGATCCGTGTTGTTTTCTTTTGACGTTTGGCCCTTTGCCGGTGAATGCCCCGGAGCGAACTCTTGGCGCGCTTGACGAGCGAGCGCGAGGGGGAGGGTGCCGCTTGGCGTTATTACCAGGGGGGTGGTTTTTTCTCTTCCACTTTTGCCACTTGAGCATTTGATCGACTGCCAAAGCGGCTTGGCAGGGAGCAGCAGCAGCAACACGCGCGGGCCGGGGAGACACCTGGCCACCGTCCAAGAGTTAAGCGCGGTGACGGAGAGGGGGATACCCCCGCAGCAAGGAACACCCACACGGGCACGCAGACGCACGCCACGGACATCGCGTACACTGGATGTGCGCGCGTGCCCACGAGAAATCGGAGGTCGCAAACGGGTTTTGATTCCTTACCCGTACCCGTACCCGGCCGCACCGGGGTCGCAAATGGGTACCCGTACCCGTACCCGGCCGGGTACCTGATTGCGACCTCTGGGATGAAGCCATGTTGCAGGCGCGGGTGGGTTGATTCTAGGAACTTGAATTGTGAGAAGAGACAAGACGTTGGGTAATGAGTGACAAACACTTACTCACCAGTGACTCACGGTCTACCCGTACCCGGCCGCACCAGGGTCGCAAATGGGTACCCGTACCCGGCCGGGTACGGGTAGCCGGGTATCGGGTAGGGTACGGGTATCGGGTATCGGGTACCCGGTTGCGACCTCTGCCACAAATGCACGCGCACGTAGACACAACACGCACGAGCACACAGACACGGACATACACGCGCAGATATGCACGCGTGCCCCCACACGCCTAGACGTGCGCGCACACACGCGGAGACACTCTCACACAAAGACAAAGATCCCCCGGATAGCCTTAAATTTTGGGGCGAGTGCTGTGCGTGCGAGCGGCGCCTACGAAGGCCGGCACGGCACGCAAGAAGGTGCGTGGGCCAGCACCATGCCCGGCCGCCTTTGCCTCCCCAGTGGTGGTGCTGTTCACGGCCCACGCACGCACAAACGACAACCGCAGAAATCCCCCACCACGTGGCTGACACAAAATGCTCGGGGCGAGCGGCGTACAGGGAGCAGCATGGACGAGGGGCGGCACGGCGCACGGGAGGGGGGTTGGTGTGCGGCCGGGACCACACCCACGGGGTGAACTTTGTCTCCCCGGCCGTGATGATTGCACACCGCGCAGAGCCTCGGTCCAGCAGCGACGGGAGTGCAATGACCGAGATTCCCGATCTCTCTCAGAGGTCGCAACCGTGTACCCGATACCCGTACCCTACCCAATACCCGGCTCCCCGTACCCGTACCTGGCCGTTTGCGACCCTGGTGCGGCCGGGTACGGGTAAGGAATCAAAACCCGTTTGCGACCTCTGCCGCTGACATCAACCGTCACGCCGGGAATTAAAATCCAGGTCGCCAAGTTCGTAGCGCGGTGGGCCAACCAGCTGTGCCACCGCTCTCGGCGTGCATAAAGATACAAAGATCCCCCGTATAGCCTGTAGCAGACTGTAGGGGCAAGTGCTGTTAGCGAAAGCCGGCACTTATGAAGGCCGGCACTGTGGCACACGAGGGGGTGGGTGGCCAGCACCACGCCCGGCCGCCTTTGTCTCCCCGTTGCTGAAGTTTTGCGCACCGCCCCACCTTGGAACGCTTCGGACATCACTCGCCGTTAGCCGCGTGGTCGAGCGGCGCAGCGCGCTGACCGCCCGCGCCACCGCTCCTCGCGTGGGCACGCACGGGCACGCGCGTACACAAACACGCGCACCCCACACATTACGGGGCCATCCTTTCTGGCGAGCCGCCCAGACCCTCCGGCCGGAGTTAAAGCCACGTGCCGCTCGTGTGCGCGCTCACTCATGAGAACGCTTTCTCTCTCTCTCGCGAGCCGGGCGAGCCGGGCAGCTCTTTTTTTCAGAAGCGACATGGCCCGCCGAATGACGGCCCTACAAAGTGGCTCATCGCGAAGAAATGTAGAGCGGTAGCGCCGAGTTGCTCGAAACGCGCGACGTTGATTCTAAACGTGGAGGGGAAAACCGGAGGACCCGGAGGAAAATCCACGTGGCCACGGAGAGAACGAGACACACGCAAACTCCTAATATACAGCGGGCGTCAAGGTCGGGATCGAACCCACGACCTCCTGTATACCAGGCGAGGTAGTTAACATCTCCTAGCCACCGTGATGATGAGAGAGACACGCAAACTCCAAATATACAGCAGCAGGCGTCAAGGTCGGGATCGAACCCACGACCTCCTGTATACCAGGCGAGGTAGTTAACATCTCCTAGCCACCGTATACGTCACACACACACACTCGCTCGCTTCACTTCACAAGTCTGTCCAACTTCCTCCTCTTAGCCAGGCCGCATCCGCATAGCCCCCTCGCACCACCCCCGGCACCCCACTCCGATCCCCCCCACCCCACAACAGCCCCTCCCCTCAGCCCCTATAGCCCCACTTTTTCTGGTGGAACAGACACAGACCGGGATTGGTGCAGGGACATGAGGGCAGAGGGCGGGTGAAGTACAAATTAGCTTTTATTTTGTACGGATAAAAGAAATAGGGTTCTACTTACCGCGGTGCAGCTGCGTCATTTGTACAAATTATCCGGAGATTAAATTACGATCCGCCAGAGACGAAGGGGGGCAACGAGTGAAACGTTCCGAGTGAATTTTCTGCGCCGGTTTGATTTTCGCCCCGGCAGTTAAAAAAAAACTTTCGGAACTTTCACCCCGGCAGGTGAAATCGCGGGGTGGAAGCTGTCGGGATTGTCGCGTGCTGCTGTGCGAGGGGCCGTGGCACAAATTCTAGCGACGATCCTACCACCACGCGCGCAAGCGCACACACACACACGCTCCTCTCCACGTGCGCACGCTTGGACACGCCAATATACGCACGGATGCACGGACACACACCGACGCCACACAGACACTACCCGCAACTCCGATCGGCACGCCCGGCTACGCGGGGCGCGAAAGAAGTTCGACGCGCACGACGTACACCACGCACGCGCACGGACACGCGCACAACGCCGGTGCCAGCGCGGGTACCTGCTTGAACTGCTCCTCGTAGGTCCAGTCTTGGGCCTGCGACGTCTGGGGCCCCTCCGCTCCGGGCGACAGCGGCTGCCCGCCGCCGCCGCCGCCGCCGCCGCCGGCCTCGAACGCCAAGTGCCGCGCCACCGACCCTCCGGCCGCGGCCCCCGACCCGCC
>JAAXLI020003390.1:0-10935 GCA_014621495.2 Entosphenus tridentatus | reverse complement strand
ACCGTCAAGTGGAGATGCTCCACTAGCGGGGATTTTAGCAAGCAATTGCAGGGCTGTATCTTGGACCAGTACCACAACATTTTCACCACCACCACCACCATCACCACCGTGTCTATCCACCACCGGACAAAGACCCCTCTCCACGTCCGTCACCATCGAATTAAATTTGCCCCCAAAATCAATGTGGAAATGAGTGTAAAGAACGCATCGTATCCAACTCGCCGAGTCAAACCTGTGGCTTTAACACCAACCGCCAATTATTCGGACACTTTTCAAGGTGGCCGCGCGATGCGGCGGCGTGCGCGCAGACGGATGGCACTTGGCATGCACACAAGTGGCGTGGGGGCGGCCTGTTGCCGCGACAGGCACCTTGCTGCCCTTCACTTATCCGTGCGATCACGGGTGAGTGCGCGTGAAACGAAGAGGTCAATCCACCTAATCTCTCCCCTAGTTCCCTCCCACCCGCCCCGCCCCCCCCCACCACCGTGCTCAAGCAGCTTTGCGATTTAGCAATCAACAACAAAACGTGATGGAACGGTGGCTCGGCGCGTTGACGTTTCTGTCCCTGGAAATGATAAAGCACCGCCCACGTTGTTCACTGCTCAGTGTCATCTCAGTGAGCGTGTCATCAGGTGCATCGGCACGAGGCTACAGATGTCGTCTCGACAGAAATTAGTTTGAAAACTCATTTCTTTAGAACTTCTCTTTTGTGATTCATTTGTTGTCCAACCCTCCCCTCCCGCCGCACCTCCGATTATCACGGTTGGCCACGTACGGTGCGAAAGAAGTTCAACATACTGCCCATACAGAGTGCTTGTGCGGGTATCCTATTGATTAATCCTGTAATCCTCTTTGGTTATCAATGACATTTTCAGGGGGGTCCTACTTCATCAATCTTTGACGAATTCCTTTGCTTTTCGTCCACGTGCCAAGAAAGGGGGGCGTGACGTAGACTAAGGGGAACAACGCCAACTGTGAGTAACCGACTTGCTGTACTGCCTGCGGTACAGGCCTGCGCACAAATGGAGAAACAAAACAATTAAAACACCTCCGGTCGCGAAGACTCGACGCCTGGTCCACAAACACCGAGCAGCGGCAGCAGCAGCAGCAGCGGCAGTGGCAGCAGCAGCAGCAGCGGCAGTAGCAGCAGCAGCAGCAGCGGCAGCGGCGGCAGCAGCAGCGGCGGCAGTAGCAGCAGCAGCTGCGGCAGCAGCAGCGGCAGCAGCGGCAGCAGCAGCGGCGGCAACAGCAGCGGCAGCAGCAGCAGGAGGAGGAGGAATCGCCCCAGCGACGCAAGCTACCGCTCTAGGTCCGACCAGCTCAGTGTAAAGACGACGGTTGTTGCGTCACGCCAACATCAGCCATACGAAGTGAAAGGGAGAATTGTCGAAGACGATTGTTTAATCCGTCTCTGTGACGCTTTGGGGGGCTGTGTTTGGTTATTTGAACGTGTTGGCGGCACACCGGCGGTGCACGGAATATAGAAATAAAATATTGTTTCATTTCCCGCAATTCGTATGCCCGGTCACAACATCTTGTGGCGTGGTGGTGGTGGTGAGTCAAAATCATTTTCTCGTGATGTCGGGAGAAGAGATGGCGGACGGTTCCTCAATTCAACGGGACCCAAATCAAGGGTCAAGTCTCAGTATACTGAATAAACCTTCGAATCGTGTCAAACTTGGCGTCAGGGTCAAGTAAAGACTGATAAATACAGCTTTTTTTCTTCTTGGTTCTTTCGGTAAAGTCACGTAGAAGGAAATAATAAAATAATAAAAAATAAAACAATGAAATCATTCTCACGACGTTTCGGCCACAACGCAAGCAGCCGTCTTCAGGTGGAGAACAGGTCTGTCAAGGAGACAGAGTCTGAATGGAACGCCCCAGGCTTGGAGCTACGTGACTTTACCGAAAGAACCAAGAAGATGAATCCCTGCAGTCACGAAAGCTTTAAATCGAAAAATACAGCTTTGCCCATTCCAATTTTGATTTCATACTTGTGTGAGGACCGGTGTGTGACGCTGCACCGGTGTACCGCCAGGAGGTCCATTTTCTGGCTCCTCTGCTTCATTTTGTTCCACAATGCCCAACGTGTACCCAAGAGAGCCTCGCGGAGTCTCAATGCCCTTGTCAGGAGGGTCCTGCCGAGTCGTTTTGCAGTCTGAGGGTGGGAGGGCGATGTTGCTGGTACTGTGTGCAATCCCATTTGAGCAACTTGCAGCGTGATTCTTCAGCAATGGGATTTTTGGCCAACACCGGTTGAGACACGTGTCGTAGCTACGATACGAAACCGGAGCACTTGGTCGCGAAAGCCTACGTGTTAAAGAAAATAAACAAATCATGCGGAACAGGGAAAGAAAATACAAACTCCAGGCGCTTCTCGCTGCGAAGCAAAACTTTTCATCACGACGTCACCCTGCTGCCCATTCGTTTAGAGAGAGAGAGAGAATTGGCCAAACATCCCGATTGCAGATGTTTATATGCAAGGGACCCTATCCCCATGAGCGCCAGAGATGCACCTGCCTAGAAACACGTGGCGAGTCACCAGCATTGGGCCAAGCAAAGCCCGACGACTCTGCTGACGAGCCACTGAATGTCGAAACGTGCCCAGCGTTTGCTCGTCTCGAATCAACGCGGCTGAATTTACGCAATTTACCCCCCCCCCCAAGGAGGCCGTGCGGCGGATGGGATGCGTTATGGGATTTGTTGTTGCGTGGAGGGACGGGTGCGTGAGTTTATCGTCTCGTCATTCATTCACTTGCTCGTGTTCTCCTGCGGTGACGCTAACGATTGCGTAGCGTGACATCAAGAATGCCACTGTCAGTTTAACGCGTCGCCTTTCGCGACCAATGTTATCCACAATTACGGTGCTTTTTGGGGGGGTTAGATCGCGTAAATATATAATGTGTCGTTAAACCCGCCACCACCCGACACAGCCGATTAGTAAGGTTAACATGCCAATCAGTTACTCGTACAGCGCACCGGCTGCGTGTTGGAGAGTAAACCCACTACAACATTTACAACAAGCAGCGGTTCGCCAGAACTGTGAAGACGTCTTCCTGTTCCGCTCTCAAATCGAGACGTAAAAGGTGATGTATTATTATTGACACACCACTATGTTACGAAAGAGTCGTTTGCCGGTTGATATTTTAGAAGCGAACATCGGCACGGTGACGCGACATGACAGCGAAGACGCCCGCCCGGAGCGGCCAAGTTCCGTCGAAAGTGTTGATGCCGGTCGACCACTTGGTGTCAGTGTGGGTCAAGCCACGATCACTGTTCGCAGTACGAGAGAGAGAAAGAGAGAGAGAGAGAGCCCGGGCACTTTGCGCAGGCATCGTTCTCAAGTAGAAGTCTAAATCACGCCGCCGGAGACAACGCTAAGATCCCATTCGCAAGGGTAAAAGACCCTGGGCCACGCGAAATGGACAAAATAATGCAAAGACTGGGAACAGCAGCGAAACGAATCGAAATTGGAGGGAAAAAAAAACAAAATAGAAATCACGGCAAATCAACAATCGCATTGCAGCAGACGTGGAAAACTGTGCACACACTTTAAATGGACATAACATTAAATAAATGTCCTCGAACGAAAATTGTCTCGGACAAAACAAATGCTTTTAAAACCATTCGAGGTACCGAGCTGAAGGGGCATTACAGCGGAACGAGCGCGACAGCTGCACCGTTTGCGTAAAGAGCGAAATTGCAGGCGAAGTTGTCCTCTAGAATCGTCAGTTTAGCGTCAAATTGTGGTTTAGACGGAAGAGGAGACACACGTCTTCGAAGCGATTGCGCGCTTGATTCTCAATTCCTCCGATTCCACCGTGGACCATTCCTGCAGGGATCACAATAATTATCCCAAGAACGATTCCTATTAAAAAAACTTCCACGTCCATGCTTATGAATACGTGGACGAGTTAGCATTGTCTAAGTGTGTGCATGCATTCATGCGTGAGCATGGAATCATCCGGTGGTACCAGTGGTCCTGTTGATAGCCCTGGGGGTCCAGCGGTAGTTCCGATGATCCCTTTGGTAGTTATGGTGGTCACCAGTAGAGCAAATAGTAGATCTGGATCTCCCAATGTGATTCCCGGTGCTAGGGTTGTCACATCTATGCACGATGAACTTCTTTCACAGCGTACGTAACCAGCCGCGCTAATCGAAGGTGCGGTGGAAAAGACAACAAACTAAACACAACAACAGCAGTTTCTAAAGAAATGAGTGTTCAATTTTGATTTTAAAGTGCGTAGTTCCAGTGGCTTCCTAACATCGGAAGGAAGAGCGTTCCAGACGGCCGCAGAAGCGCATCTGAGAGCGCCGCGCTGCGAGGATGAGGGAGTCCGTCCGGTATGTGATGCTATTTGACGACATCAGCAAGGTACTGTAGTTCATGTGTGGCAAGCACTTTGTGTGTAATGAGCGCGACCTGATGTATTCATTCGGCGTGTTTGACCGAAGCAGTCCAGCAATTGGCATCGGTTTTCGGGTGGCAGGAATTGATTGATACCAAGATCTGATACGGGTATTGTGTTGACCTTCAATGACAGTGTCCTGCACAGTGTTGATAGACCTCGTGCTGACCGAGAGAAATAAAAAAATGTTGAGATGAGCACCGCCCCACGCTTTGTTCAATGTTTTATTTTTTGTTGCACGGAAAGTCCCGTGCAGCCAGTTACCCGGCTATAATTTGCAATGTAGATCCGTGGTGCTTCAGTCCAGGCAATGTCAACATCAGAGTGGTCCTTGCGGAGGAGTAAACAACCATGGAACAAAACGTGTCGGAGGTGCAGGCACACAAAAAAAGTGGTGAAAAACAGTTTTAACAAAATCATCTGGCACCACTTTGTTTTAAGAAGACATTTTAGTTTATTTATTTTACTGTTATCTGCCTCACTCCGACGTGTAAAGCTACAGTTGCATGAGCTCACGTGGAAACTGCATTGAACAGCTTTCTATTGGAATCTTAAATATCGTAATAAACAAAATAAAGTGCTTGCTTTGTCTTAGCGCATGCCAAAGTGCTCCGTCTGAGTCAAAAGTGGCCTAAATAGTGTTCAATAAAGTGTTTCCATAGAGTAATCGTGATTCGGTGCCAAAATCTGTCAAATGTTACACGAACCCCCCATAAATCTGCGACTTATACAACCTGCCATATCCCTGGCCCGTCCTGATTTCAAACGAAGTGAAAAACAGTTCCATATTTCTGTTAAGTCGCTGCGGTTGAATTTTTAAAACCAAACCAGCCGGGGGAAGGAGCCCATCAACATTGTCCCAACTCCTTGCTCACACTCGACTCGAATTCATTTCGGATAAAAAAACTTGTGGATTTGCGAACTCGATTTTGCGACCGCTAAACAAAATCTGACTTGCGTTCTTGCACGGGCCCGGCACAGGACGAGTTTACAATTGCCCCGTTGATGTGGAGTCTCGGTGCAAAAATCTAGACTCACCATTTTGCCTCTTTGAACTTCTTTCGCAGCGTACGTAGCCAACCGTTCGCCACATGGTGACTCGGCACCTGGCGTTATTCTTCCGTTAGGGGGGCAATGATTGCCAGAAGTCGCAAACGGGTTTTGATTCCTTACCCATACCCGGCCGCACCAGGGTCGCAAATGGGTACCCGTATCCTACCCGATACCCGGCCGGGTACGGGTAGCCGGGTATCGGGTAAGATACGGGTATCGGGTACCCGATTGCGACCTCTGATGATTGCTGCTGCTGCTGCCCGCAATCCCAACTTGATATCACGTGACCTCGCAGCCATCGAAATGCACATCGCTGTCACGGCAAACGGTCATCGTTGTGTGAGCCGCACAGCCCGATTCGAAGTTGGGCAGGAAAATCAACAACCGATGGTCGTCGTTACAAGAAGCGACAGAGAGATAGAGAGAGATAAAGAGAGAAAGCAACGTTTGGGAAAGCTTAGAGCTCGTTTTAGAAAGTTAACTGTGGAGGGCTGGGGCACAGCAGTGGGAGCGCTTCTCTCTTTACGCGAAAGGTGTGAGTTCACGTCATGGACTGGGGGTTCACTCAGTCTGTGGTCTTTGTAGAAAATGTGACTGTTGTCGTATTAAGGCGGCCCTCGCCACGTGAAGACGTAAGCTTCCATCGTTGGATTTCGCGAGAAACAGAACTCGTTTTATGTATACACAGGAGGGATGGTGGGCTGGGTCAGACCCTAACAGGTAATAAACACCCGACTTCCGATTGTGAATTGAGCATCCTGGATCAATGCCATCTTGGCTGGATCTCATTTCGATCAAATCAATATCGGGCAGTGCTCATATGCATTACTCGACCCTGAGCAAAGTGCTACAAATTCCACATTATGAGACCTCCTTTGCCAGTAGCAAGATATAGTAATAGGTTTTTACCCTTTTATCTGGCAACACGTAAGTAACAATTTACTTTGTTTCATCAAACGCTTACGTGTTTATTAACATCACACGCGTTTAACGATTGCATGGCTGCAGTAAAGGTGAACAATCACACTGCCTCGTGCCGCTACACGTGTCCTGCAACGATCCACACCTGCACACGTGCGGCTCCTGGGACAACCACTGCACCAGTCCCCCCCCCTCTCTCCTACCGATATAACCTCTTGCCACGGCAACTCTCTCTCTCCCACTGCAGCAATTTATTCTTGCCGTGGTTTTCACACCTGATGACGATCGCTTGTGTTGCGGTCGAAACGTCGTGATTTGCTTTATTTTGTTTTCTACCCACGTGACTTTACCGAATGAACCAAAGAGTATGGATTCCTGCAGTCACGAAAGCTTCGAATCTAGATTGGAGCAGTGCTGTTCTGCATTCTTTTTTTATTCATCTGGCATCAGTTAACGCACCACCACCACCATCATCACAGGGGGGGCGGGGTGGGCGGCAGACGTGCTACACGAGTCGACGGCGGGTAGCGCTCGCATCAAACGCCGATTGTGCAAACAAAAGTGGTCGCCCCCCCCCCCCCCCCACCCCCCCCCCCCCCCCCCAGGGTTTACTCAAAACGCGAGGGACCTGCGAGACGGAGGAGATGTCTCCGGAGAGACGGGGTCGCTTTTCATTGGACGGTCCCAGCTTCCAAAATGTGAGCTCGTCCCTACCCAGCTCGATGAGCTACGGTGGCTAGGGGATGTTAACTCCCTCACCTCGTATGCAGGAGGTCGTGGGTTCGTTCCCTACCCTGACGATGCCTGCTGCTGTATATTTGGAGTCTGCGTGTCTCTCTCTCATCATCATCAGGGTGGCTAGGAGATCTTAACTCCCTCGCCTGGTGTGCAGGAGGTCGCGGGTTCGTTCACTACCCTGACGCCTGCTGTTGTATATTTAGAGTTTGCGTGTCCCTCTATCTCTCATCATCATCACGGTGGCTAGGGGAATGTTAACTCCCTCGCCTAGTAAGCAGGAGGTCGCGGGTTCGATCCCGACCCTGACGATGCCTGCTGTATATTAAAAATGTGCGTGTCTCTCTCTCATTCATCATCACGGTGGCTAGGAGATGTTAGCTCCCTTGCCTGGTATGCAGGAGGTCGCGGGTTCGATCCAGAACATTGACACCTGCAGTGTATGTGGATTTTGCGTGTCTCTCTCCCCGGTTTTTTCTCCGGGCCCTCCGGTTTTTCCCTCCACATTTAGAATCAACATCACGTGTTTAGAATATTTGGCTGATCTAAATTTCCACAGGATGAGCCACATCGTTGCGCTATCATTTGTGGCCAGGCCGCTTCTGAAAAAGAGCTACAGAGCTCAGTGGGCCTTACCTGGTGAAATAAGAATAGTTTATCGTTGTGTTAGTTTTTAAATTTACACGGAGTTTTTGGAGTTAAATTCATACTTCCTGCGCTGCAACCGGGATCGATGCTCATCTACATTGACGGACCTCGCCTAACGCTTTTCCACTGCACAACTGAGCCACGCCATGCCAGGGCCATGCCGAGCCAGCCCAGCGCAGCTCAGGTTATTTTTCCACTGCAGAAACCGATGCGTGCCACTGAGGTCACACCGCACACACAGGCCCTACCACTTAACCGCTCGCCCCTGTTTTTGCCTGAGCCACATGGGATGGATTTGAAGGTTCCAGAATATCCCGGTTTGGTTTCAGCCGCAGCTCGGCAGAGAGATTGGAAAGCCGCCCGTGCCGTGAGTGGCCCCACGCTCGCTCAGATGTGGCCACGGGGAAAAGGGGGTGCAGGACACGGCAGTTGTGGTCGTCCTGTCCTTGGACCAAGTGTCACCCACAGCACCGTGGATTCTACATCACTGCCTCAAGGCCACCAACGAAATATCCACACCTCCCCCCCTCTCCCCCATGCCTGCCTGTAAACGGGGATGCACACTCAAGTAGAATATTTATAGTTGTGTTATTATTATTATTGTTTTTTTATTTTTTACCTACGTGAATTTACCGAAAGAACTAAGAGTTCAAGTAGAATGTGTTCAAGATGATTAATACGTGCATAATAATCCAGTGGTGCACCCACCGCAATTTGGTGATTTGAAGACGTGATCTGGTGGATGACACGAAGATGGAGCCATCCTATTTGTGTGACTCCCACCTGCACGGCAGTGAGGCTGAGCCGTTACGGAAGTGGTGTGTTCGTCAGCAAATCCACGCGACATTAAAGTGTTCAAATCTAGTACTGTGTGTGCGGACACTCTTTGTGTGCGTACGTTCAGTCCCTGGGAATTAATCAGCCACACGTTCGACTAAGAGCACCGTTCTGAAACGGAGCCTTGAGTTAGCATTCCTAATTTTGTATGCATCAAAAAATCAAGTTGTGAGTGGCTGGAGTTTATTGATTGATCTCGTCGGCACGTGAAATTTTGATGGACTCTTCAAAGAAGAGTGACGCAATTTTGGTGAGCCCTTGTGAGGATGACACGGAGAGAAACGATGGCCCCTTGTCCCATATAGTTGTGAAGCTTCATTGTGGCAGGAGGCCAACTTCCATACAATGCGGCCTGTTTTAAAATGTCCCAATCGCAGTCTTTGTCCCGGACGAACTTTCGGAGCCAACAGCGTGACTATGGCGCACTTCTTGTGAGTCTCTCTAAATTAACAATGACTCCGTTTTAGGATAAACGCAGAGAGTTTCTACAGGCCTCAGGAAATGTGGCCACGGGAGGTTGCAACCTCTGCTCATAGCTGGGGGCCACATGGCTTTAATCTGAGAGAAGCACGTGGGAACTGGGTCTTGCGCATATGTGGGTGTGTGTGTGCGCGCGCCTGTGTGTGTGTGCGCCTGTGTCTGTGTGTGCGCCTGTGTCTGTGTGTGCACGTGTCTGTGTGCGCATGTGTGTGTGCGCATGTCTGTGTGCGCGTGTCTGTGTGCGCGTGTGTGTATGCGCACGCGCGTGTATATGCATGCGTGCGGAGGAGCGGTAGTGTAGCGATTAGCGTGCTCCGCTACGAACCTGGCGACCTAGTGAGTTCGATTCCCGCTCACGGCCAACACCAGTGAGGGTTATCTGAATCGGTCCTGCCCCCCCCCCCTCTATGGCAACTCAGCCTCAAATGAGTACCTGGTGCAGTGTGCACTGCGGAGACAAAGGTTGCCAGGCGTGATGCAGGCCACCCACCACCTGGTATGCCGTGCTGGCTTTTATGAGTCTATTAAGGCTATAGGGGGGATCGTTGTCTTTGTGTGCATGTGTTTGTGTGTGTGCGCATGTGTGTGGGTGAACGTGTGTGGGGAGCGGTAGTGTAGTGGTTAGCGCTACGCTGCGCTATGAACCTGGCAACCCGGGTTCGATTCCCGCTCACGGTCAACACCAGTGATGAATATCTGAATCGGTCCTGGGCCTCCCCTAGGTCGACTCAGCCTCAAATGAATACCTGGTGCGATCTGTAAACATCGCCACTAGGGAGGCAAAGGCGGCCGGGCGTGGTGTTGACCACCCACCCCCCTTTACAGGTGCTCGCAAACAGCACTTGCCCCTACAGTATGTTAAGGCTATACGGGGGATCTTTGTCTTTGTGTGTGCATGAGTATGTGTGTGGCTCAATGAGGAGTGGTGAGCACCATGTGCTTCATGAACACGGTGGCCTGAGTTTGATTGCCAAGCACGGCTAACGGCAGTGGCCAAGTGATGCGTCGAATGGTTCGGGGACTCGCCTGATGACATCTGAGCCTTAAAATGAGTGCCCGGTGTGGTGCGCGAACACCGGCAGTGGGGATACAAAGACGGCCGGGAGTCGTGCTAGCCAAACCAGTCCCTCGTTGCACCATGCCAACCCTAATAGGTGCTCACTAACAAGCACTCCATCTGTGCATAAATGGAGAAGGGTCGGGTAGTGTGGTTTGTAAGCTGCACAAGACTCTGATGACTTTGGGTTAATTTCCAGCGCCATGCAGCACCGTTGGTAAGCTGCGTCTGTACAATGTAGCCTGTAAGAGGCCTGCAGAGCACACGAGGGAGTGGAGTGACCAGCACCACGCCCGGTCACCCTTATATCCCCAGTTGCTTGTGTACTCAAAATTTGTAAATGTTGTGGTTTCACGCTTCAACACACCGGTGGGCTAAAGTAGTGAACTATTTGTCTTTTGTCAACGTGACACTTTTTTGCTGATTTTATAAATGACGCGATCTAACCCAAAAACGTTGATTATGAATAATATTGGTCGCGAAAGCCTGCTACGTGTTCAGCGTTTGTTGTATTTGCTTGCTGGTGACTTTGTGCGTTTCATATCGGAATCGCCTCGAGTGCTGTTGCTGCTGGCGGCAATGAAAGTTGTTTAAAAAGTCTCTGCGACTCGGGCAGCCGTGGGAGCGAAGCGGTTTTGGCTCCACCGCCCCTACGCAGCACCCCGATCCACCCACAACCCCGAGTTGGATTCCCGTCCGCGAGCGATGAGTAGCGGCGCGGATATTTGCACCAGAGCTCACGGGCCCACCCCCCCTGATATCGACTCAACCGTAGGGGGAGTACCCGGTGGGGCT
>JAAXLI020003388.1:0-10941 GCA_014621495.2 Entosphenus tridentatus | reverse complement strand
GATTTTTATTTTTATTTTATTTTACTTTTATTAATTTGAATTTTTTACCTACGTGACTTTACCGAAAAAACCTAAGACTATGAATCCTTGCAGTCACGAAAGCTTCAAATCTAGTATTATTAAGCAATATCACAAGTATTTTAAAATCAGTTCCAAACTGATTTCTTTTTTATTCTTTCAACTCAAAATTGTCTGGGAGCCATATGCCGTCACTGGAAGAGCCATATATGGCTCGCGAGCCATAGGTTCCCGACCGCTGATTTAGATGTATGTTATCGATCTTTTTCAGAAGCGACCTGGCTATCACAAATGATAGCTCAAGGAAGTGGCTCATCATGACGTGGACCTTTATAGCAGCCAAATACTCTTTAACGCATGTTTCTAAATGTGGCGGGAAAACCGGAGGACCCGGAGAAAAATCCACACGACCACGGGAAGAACATGCAAACTCCAAATACACACGCGTCAGGATCGCTTGTATGCAAATTATAGGCCGTGAGTATTTGTAAAATTTGTAAACTGGCAATTGTCAAGTTATGTATTGGCCTTGGGGCATGGGAGGGACCGTGTGGTGTAATGGTATGTAGCTCTGTCGTGCACAGCTAATCCAACGCGATTACTGGGCAAGTATGTACTTCATCGAGTGAACCACATTCCTATGCTCTTGATATATTTTTTTACTCGCTCGCGTGAACTTCCAACCGTGCTAATGACGCGGACGATCCGAGACGTAAAATGCGAATCATTTGCGGCAAGCACACACGCAGAGATTGTTCAATACTCTCGAGTGCACAGACACGTTCACCACATGCTTGTATTGTTAGGATTTTTGGTGTGTATAACATGCTGCTTGTTTAAATAAAGCCCTTGTGACAGTGTACTCGCCACCGGCCTCTCCGTGGGTCACCTACGTACCGGGACAGGCACAATTCACCAACTTTTTTGTGAATGCTCACGATCTAGTCATGGTTTAGGTTAATCGATTCTCTTGAATCTATAGTGGCAAGAATATATACTGTAGTGGTCTAAAACTATGAGCATTTAAGCTGTACGTATGGAAATTAATTATTAGTTCGCGTGTGGTTCGATTCTATGTACCGTGAGAGTAAGAATCATCTTAAAATTGCAGAATCGATTAATCGTCCCTCAGCTCCGTATTATTACTGTGTAACAATATTTTTTTGTTCCTCGGTAGTAAGTGTTATTTCTTAATTGCTTATGCCTCAAAAGTACAGAAAATAGATATCATTCCCCACAAACTTTGCTTTTGTGACCAATACAGTGATATTTTGAAATGCATCTTTTTTCCAGAACATTCCAGATAGATCCAGTGCTCAGTAAACATGGATAAACTTTAGAACATTCTAGAACTTTCCAGTAATATAAATAGTAGTAAAATATAGGGGCATTCAGCCCACCAGTTCAGTTTAGTTCCAGCTGCCTAAGTGGATACATATTTGCATTTTTCTGACATGGCATCAAGAGGCTGCAAGCATCCGGCAGACGCATTTTGCTATGTCTGCGGCCAATTTATCAAGACAAGAGCGAAAAAGTACTCTGTGGAAGCATCTGCTCAAATGTGTGAGGCCTACAAGGCTTATTTCGGCATGCCTGTCGGGGATCAATACAAACCCTGGGCACATAATTTCACGTGCGAGCAATGCAAAAAACTCTGGAAGGTAAGATGGACAATTGTTGCTCGGAATTTTATGTTATAAATTTGTTACAATTTTTTTATTTGTAAAAGACTTTAGTTTCTAAATGTTTTACAATTTTCAATGTATATCATATGTGAAAAAATGTTGCGAGAATCTCTTACACATTAGTCATGGGTGAAATAAATGTATTTTTGTAGGATGGTACAGATGGGAAAAGAGCCATGAAGTTCGCTATCCCAAGAATTTGGTGGGAACCCACTGACCACTCAAGCAACTGCTACTTCTGCATGGTGGACCCTTCCAAACGTCGGGCTGGCAAGAATACACCTGCTATCACGTATCCGGACCTTCCTTCATCCATCGCCCCGGTGCCACAGTGCCATGAGCTCCCTGTAACCCACTCCTCTGGTGAGAGAGCAGCCGTCTTTAGAAGAGAGCAGCAAGTCAGAGAGCGAGGAAGACGTTGTAGATCCAGATGACAATTTCAGAGGTGGAGCTGAAGAGAGAAACCCATACTACCCCAACCAAAAAGACCTCAACGACTTGATCAGAGATCTTGGTCTCACCAAGTCCAATGCCGAGCTTTTGACATTTAGGCTTCAGCAGTGGAACTTGTTGGATGAAAGTGTGCAAGTCGCAGATCAGAGGAAGCGTCACCAACCTTTTTGCAGCTTCTTCACCCGTCAAGATGGGCTCTGCTTCTGCCACATTGTGACCAGTTTGTTCGAGGCAATCCGAATCTCCTGTAACCAGAATGAGTGGCGTCTCTTCATTGACAGCTCATCCAGGAGACTCAAAGCTGTGCTTCTCCATAATGGTAACAAGTACCCGTCTCTTCCCCTGGCTCACTCAGTCAACCTCAAAGAGGATTACAACAGCATCAATACCTTTCTGGACGCCTTGAAGTATGATGAGTACGGCTGGGAGCTCACTAGTAAGTAGAAAGCGGTTCGTGGCTTCCTGGGCAATCACAAGGTCGAAAACTATGTGGAGCTGGTTGAGACTCTGGTGAAGAACTACGGCACAATGGGCTGTCGGATGTCCATCAAAGTCCATATGCTTGATGCTCATCTTAATAAATTCAAGGAGAACATGGGAGCGTACTCGGAGGAGCAAGGCGAGCACTTCCACCAGGATATACTGGACTGTGAATGCTAACAAGGACAATATAACAAGAACATGATTGGAGACTACATTTGGGGGCTTATTCGCGAAAGTGATTTACAGTATAATTGTCAATCTCGAAAAACTATAGTCATCATGGGAACCTCATTTGCCAGTAAAAAATATGATAATTGTTTTTTTACCCTTCTATCTGGCAACAAAACTGACACCTTCATTACAAGGAGTCATGTTTGCATAGACCACAATACCTGCAGTCATAATGCAAACAAAAAACATAACTCTGATAATGTGCACTGTCCTTGAAGTTGATTGGTCCACACCCGAGACAGCTTTCCTTAGAGCCTAGTCTCACATGGGTTGGACCAGATGACGCCAAAAGGTGCACAACTCAAAGACAATGCACCATCAGAGTATGAGAGCTCGGGGTAAGCATTTACACCATGGGAACTCTGATGGTGCATTGTCTTTGAGTTGTGCGCCTTTTGGCGTCATCTGGTCCAACCCATGTGAGACTAGGCTCTAAGGAAAGCTGTCTCGGGTGTGGACCAATCAACTTCAAGGACAGTGCACATTATCACAGTTATGTTTTTTGTTTGCATTATGACTGCAGGTTTTGTGGTCTATGCAAACATGACTCCTTGTAATAAAGGTGTCAGTTTTGTTGCCAGATAGAAGGGTAAAAAAACAATTATCAACTATAGTCATGTTTGCATATAAATACATGTTATTTTTTTATCATTTGTTTTTTTCTGACTTCATGCCATCGAAAAGACACAAATTCGCCCGATTTCTCATTGAAAATAGGTACATTTCAAAATATCACTGTTCTGGTCACAAAAGCAAAGTTTGTGGGGAATAATAGTAATTTCTATACTTTTAGGCAAAAGCAATTATGAAATAACACATACTACCCAGGAACAAAAATTGTGTTTACTTTGTTATCCTTTCACCTCCGATTTGCACGGTTGGATACGTACAGTCGTGCGAAAGAAGTTCAACATACATACAGTATGGATTTATGAACTAACAGAAGTGTAACACATTCGTCAATAACACTGTGTGGCCTTAAAGGAAAAATATCAAATAGGTGAGACATGTCCACATTGGCCTTCATCATAGCACATTAACGGAGAGGCAAGAGAGATAGAGTGGACGATAGGAGGTGTCAGTCATGGCTCAGCTTCGCGAACGAAGATCTAGGAAGGACATCTATGTCTTCTGCAGGCACGCTGGTGGCTGATGAGGCCTATGGGGGACAGGCAGGTCCTGCCACAACGGCTGCAAGTATAGGTTTGATCTGGGATGGGTGCTGAGGGATCACGGTTTTTCCTCCTCCTTTTGTCCTCCATACAGGCCCTGCGTGTATCTTCGAAGAAGGAGGTGGCCTGGTGGACTGTGTGCCGCCAGGAGTTGCGATCAGCTGCTTGTGTTGCCCCTGACGGTGATCGATGCAGCAAGCAGTGAGGGACTTCTTCAGGGAGTCTTTGTATCGCTTTCGTGGTGCCCCTATGTCGCGATAGCCAGAGGACAGTTCCCCATACAGCACAATCTTAGGTAGGCAGTGGTTCTCCATCCTGGCGATGTGCCCTGCCCAGCGAAGCTGTATCTTAAGGACCATGGCCTCGATGCTGGCGACCTCCGCTGAATCGAGGACTTCAGTGTTGGCGACGAAGTCACTCCAGTGAATATTGAGGATTGTGCGGAGGCAGCGCTGATGGAAACGCTCCAGAAGACTCAGGTGACGACGGTACATGACCCAGGACTCCGCGCCATACAGGAGAGTGGTCAGCACAACAGCTTTGTAGACGTTGACCTTAGTGTCTCTTTTTAGGTTGCTGTTGTTTCAGATACGTTTGTATACTCTGCCGAATGCAATGTTTGCCTTGGCCAGCCTGTTGTCGACTTCGTTGTCGATCTTTGCGTCAGACGAGATCACACACCCCAAGTAGCTGAACTGGTGGAAAGCTTTCAGTTCTGTTTGTTCAATGAAGATGCTTGGTGGATGGTGCTCCTCATGGGGTGCGGGCTGATGAAGAACTTCAGTCTTCTTCAGGCTGACTTCAAGACCGAAGATCTGAGCAGTTTTCGCGAAACAGGACGTAATTAGCTGCATAGCTGCCTCTGTGTGAGCAAGGAAGACGGCATCGTCAGCAAACAGCAGCTCCCTGATCAGTTGCTCCATGGTATTTGTGTGGGCCTGCAAACGCCTCAGGTTGAACACGCTCCCGTCGAGACGATAACGGATATATACGCCATCAGCATCGTCGAGGTCCTCTGTGGTATGCTGGAGCATCATGCTGAACAAAATGGTGAACAGCGTGGGAGCAAGAACACAGCCCTGTTTCACGCCGTTTGCAATAGGGAAGGGCTGCGAGAGGTCGTTGCTATGTCTGACTTGTCCAAGCTGGTCTTCATGAAGCTGGACGATCATGGTGAGGATCTTCGGTGGGCAGCCTAGCTTTTCCAGGATTTTCCAAAGTCCCTGTCTGCTCACGGTATCAAACTCTTTTGTCAGGTCCACAAAGGTGACGTACAGCACTTTGTTTTGCTCCCGGCACTTCTCCTGAATCTGCCTCAGGACAAACACCATATCTGTGGTTCCCCGGTTGGCTCTAAAGTCACACTGGGTCTCTGGGACGTGATCTTCAGCTATTGCGGGTACTAGTCTATTCAGCAGTACTCTTGTGAGGATTTTGCCGGCGACGGACAGAAGTGTTATGCCACGATAATTGGAACAGTCTGATTTCTCCCCTTTGTTCTTGTACAGGGTGATGATGACTGCATCTTTGAGGTCTTGAGGGAGTTTACCCTGCTCCCAGCAGCAGACGAAGAATGCATGGAGTTTGGTGTGCAGTGCTGGGCCTCCGTTCTTCCATACTTCAGGAGGGATGCCATCAACTCCTGTAGCTTTACCACTCTTCAGCTGTTTAATGGCTTCCTCAGTCTCTTGTAATGTTGGTGCCACATCCAGTTCAGTTTTCACTGGTTGTTGTGGAATGCGGCCAATTGCTGGTTCTTGGACTGAGCGGCTAGCATTGAAGAGCGTGTAGAAGTGCTCAGACCAGCAGTTCAGGTTTGATTCCTTTTCGGTGAGCAGTTCTTTCTCGTCTGCACTCCGCAGGGGGCTCAGGATTTGGTTCGAGGGGCCATATACCGCTTTTACAGCTTGGTAGAATCCCCTGTAGTCGCCAGTATCAGCGCAAATCTGCGTTCTTACTGCGAGGTTGGTCCACCACTCGTTCTGAATCTCTCGAAGCTTGCAATGGAGGGTGCTGCATTCCAGGTGGAAGGCTGCTTTTTATGCGGGCAGGATGGTTGGGCCAGGTGGGCCTGGTGTGCTGATCTCTTCTTTGACAGCAGCTCCTGGAGTACTAAGTTGTTCTCATCGAACCAATCTCTGTTTTTCTTCGTGGATAATCCGAGGGTATCTTCAGATGTTTGCAGAACAGTTTTGATGCGGTCCCACAGCACTTCAGGAACCGGAGGCGAGTCTGCTAGGCAGCTCAGTTCCTCTAGCCTAGATCATAGGCTTTTCTGGAAAACTGCTTTGACTGTGGCAGACTGAGGCTGCAGACTTTGAGCTTCTTCCTTGGGGCGCCACCTTTCCTTGGTATGGGCTTAAAGTGGAAGCTGAGTTTGAGTTTGCAGCGGACAAGGCGGTGGTCTGTGTGACACTCGGCGCTGGACATTAACCTGGTGTGAAAGACATATTTTAGGTCATGCTGGCACACTAGGATGTAGTCTATGAGATGCCAATGTTTTGACCGAGGGTGCATCCAGGTTGTCTCCAGACTGTCTTTCTGCTGGAAGATGGTGTTCGTAATGGAAAGCTGCTGTTCCGCTCAGAGTTCAAGTAACAAGCGTCCATTGTCGTTGCAGCTGCCCACACCGTGCCTTCCAAGTACGCCTTTCCAGGTTTCCGAGTCTCTGCCCACTCTGGTGTTGAAGTCGCCAAGGATGACAATCTTGTCATCAGCTGGGACATCCTGCAGAAGGCTGCGTAGGTCGGAGTAAAACTTGTCTTTGTCAGCAGGATCTGCCTGGAGAGTTGGAGCGTACACACTGAGCAGTGTTGCGTGTTGCTGGTCACGAAGTGGTAGACGCATTGAGATGAAGCGGTCAGAGTGGCCAGTTGGCAGGCTTGCAATCTTGGTAGCGATAGAGTCCCTGATCATGAAGCCGACACCTGAACGAAGTCTCTCTGTCACTGGTTTGCCTGACCAGTAGAGAGTGTAACCTGCGCCATGCTCCCTTAGACTGCTTTCCTCTGAAAAGCGGATTTCGCTGAGGGCGCCAATGTCAACATCCAGCCTAGCGAGTTCGTGTGCAATTAAAGCAGATCGTCGCTCAGGTCGAGTGCTGTCAGCTGAGTCTAGCATGGTTTTGATGTTCCAGCATGCCAGTTTGAGTCCTTTCCCACCTTTTAAGGCGAGTGGGATGCGCAGTTGATTCTTTGATATAGTTCGACCACATATGAAGATGCCCGTTGACCGCGGTAAGCCAACTGAGGGAGGAGGAGACGAGCTTTGTTTAGGCCACCTTTTCTAGGCCCCTCTCCGTGTGGAGCAAGCAGTGCTGTCCCTAGAAAAGGCTGCTTGGTCGCTCAGGGTGCTGCTGGGTGATGATGTCGTCTCCAGGTCATTATCAGACAACCACTAGCGCCTGAGCCGCCTGCATGCAGGATTGAGACTGCAGCTGCCAGTGTCATCTTACACCTGCCGAGTTCGCCCCTTTCCCATTGCTACAGGGCTTAGTGAGACCGGGGGGGAGTAGACATGAGGATTTCCTTCCTGCCTGCGCAAAGGATCTTTCAAGTGGAGTGCAGTGCGTGCAGAACTGGCCCCACCCTTTAAACCCGGGGTTCATCTGCCATGGCCTAGCAAGCTGGGACGGTGACAGCGAGGTCATCGGGCCGTAGGTTTTACATCAGAGTTTCCTTCTCCTAGGGAGACGGCCTTCCAAGGCTGACGAGATCCACCTTCCCTGCTATTTCAAACCAAAGCTGGTAGGCCACAGCCGCAGTCCACAGTAACGAAGTGGCACGCCTTGGTCCCGAACACTTGGCCGTTGGGTCCTAATGAGACCCTTCCACCCTGGCCGGTTACTTCGTCGTGGGAGTTCATTCGCCCAGTGATGCAGTGTTGACATCACCCCCTCACGTCGTATAGCCCGCCAGCTGAAGCGGTTTACCGGGGTGGGGCACTAGGAGCCAGACGTGAGAGATTTAGGAGATGGATGAGGACCAGTGTTTCTGTCCACTCAAAAATTTAGTGCAGCTACCAGAAAACAAAGGTACTACCTCTACCCAGAGCTCCCTACACCCCTTGGTGGACACTGTACTCATCACCATGGGACCTGATAAGAATGACGTTTCAATAACAATTTTTCTGATGACCCGTTTTCAAATTGGCATGTAAATAGATATATACTATTAGTAGGCTTTGGGTAACAGGCAAACCTTTCAATAAACATATTAAAACATTACTACTAGATAATCTGATTTATATTGAAAGGAAAATTATAAATGTTGCTGGCACACTGCATTGTGGTAGGATTTATTCTGGTGAGGAGCATGAGGCGCGATCCACTTAGCGAAGCGTTTATGGGGCCCAATCGCCAACCTCAATAAAAGGAAATTAACTGCGCTGCATTTCTGAGCCGCGGAAACGTGAGGAATAAAAGGTGAGGAACGATTTTTTGTGATATAGGGATAAGGTTTTGTTGAGTGCTCAATAATATAGAAATATAAAACTTAACAAAAATTAAACTATTATCTATTTTTATTTTACCAGGTAATGTCCACTGAGCTATATTGCTCTTTTTCAGAAGCGACCTGGCCACAATTGATAGCCCAACGAAGTGGCTTATCACATGGACATTTATAGCGGCCAAATGCTCTAAAGGCATGTTGATTCTAAATGTGGAGGGAAAAACCGGAGAACCCGGAGAAAAATCCACGCGACCACGGGGAGAGAGACATGCAAACTCAAAATATACAGGCACCACGGTCAGGATCGAACGCACGACCTCCTCCATACCAGGCAAGGGAGTTAACATTTCGCCACCGTGGCACCTGTCACATAAAGCTACAGTGTTATTGACGAATGTGTTGCTTTTTTGTTGTTGTTGTGCTCATGCACCACTTCCAACGCAGCATCACCAAACAAACAGTATCAACTCGGGTTATTCAACTTTTTTTTTTGGCAGGCCACAGTAAGTACATTTTAGTGTCAGGGAATCGTGAAGCCATAACGCTTGCACATCATCAGCCACAAACTATGCTGCCGGATGAAGGCCACCCCAAGGATGCCACAATCCATCTTCCACCTGCACGTGAGCCGATCTCATCGCTTCAGCTCAGGTGATTGATCCTCGGACACATCCTCGCAATTGGTGGCATTGCTATTTACGACTAATGGCTACCATCCGTTCTCATGATGTGTCCTATCACGGGTTATTTTATTTGCATGGTCGAGTCAGTCAGAATGCTTTACCGCAAAACACCCGACCTGTCATGTGATTAAATTACCTTGGCTTGTAATTGACTCGTTCCTTGGATGATGTCATGAACTTGACATTTACTGAAGTATTTTTTCTCTCATGTTGCGTTCACCTGTTTTGATACCTTTTGTCATTACCTGGACATAGTCACTTTAAGATGTTTTCTTGTTCATGTTTTTTTCATGTTTTAGTTTTTTTGTTTGTTGCGGTTGCACCCGATTCAAGAGCCGAATGGCTCACAGGGCTATACCAAATAAATTAAACTGAAAAGCCACTTACAATTCCAAATCAAACTTAAATTTCCTCTCTGCTAAAATTGGGCTTTTGCAGAGTTAAACTATGTCAGTAGGCCTGAGCACAGTGGTGTAAAGTCTACATTCACCATTAGCTGGTGTCAGTGTTTTAAAGCTCAGCCACCGGTGACTCTTCACAAAGCGGGTAAACAAAGAATAGAGAGACCTTGGAAGACAAGAGATACAGGATGGATAGGAAACATGGAAAATTACAAAAAGGCAAGCTGGCAGATGCGCAAAGAATTGTAGAAATATGCACGCTTGGAATGATGCTGAGAAACAGAAAGAGAAGCGAATGGATCAGAGACGAGACGCAAGTTAAAGACGTCATGTTGACTGTGAAGCAAAAATAGCCCTGTTCAAGAGAACACCTGTAAAGTATGTTCTACCTATAAAACGCGGTAGTGGCATTCCTTGATAACGCGTGAGATGCGTACGCAGGACAAACAAAAACTAGAGGCGCGTGGGTAGCATCAAGAAGCATCCAGCTGCATTTCGCCTTGTGCGATCCTACGCCGAGGCAGCTGTACGACTGCTTATTCCTACTCGCGTGACGAAGTTCCGTCCACTAAATCGCGTTATAAAAAACGTGTTCTCTGAATACATTAATTGCGTTATATCCAACTCGCGTTTTGAAAACAACACCTATTGTAGGAGAACGCACTGCATCTTCTAGCTTATATCTCTTATATGGATGCATCTCTGTTCTTAATATCTGTATTTGGAAAGTTATCATTGTAATTTATATCAATCTCGTGTCTTACTTACAGATTTATATATAGCTCTTATAGATTTCTTTACATCTGTGGGAGATTTTTTTTTGCCAGTATCAAAAAGTTGCGTAGGTTAAGGAATTATGACATAGAGATGTGCATGTTAATTCTAAATATGGAGGGAAAACCCGAAGGACCAGAAGAAAATCCATGCGACTATGGGGAGAACACGCAAAGAGCAAATATACAGGCATTAGGGTCGGGATCGAACCCACAAACCTCCTGTATACCAGGCGAGGTAGTTAACATCTCGCCACTGCAGCACCCAGCAACGACGTGAAAATAATGGATATTAAGAAATAAGGACCTTTAGATACGGGGTGGGGGGGGGGGGAGTGCGAAAACATAAATATCTTTTTCGGCAATATACACAGCCCGGTCATACTTACCCTGAGGGCAGTTTGTGCAACTTCCTCGTTTTCAAGCATGCACAGTACATCTGAAATAATAAACGATGGTGCTTTTTCTTCTTCTTGGTTCTTTCGGTAAAGTCACGTAGAAGGGAAATAATAAAATAATAAAAATAAAACATAATAGAATAATTCTCACGACGTTTCGGCCACAATGCAAGCAGCCGTCCTCAGGTGAAGA
>JAAXLI020003387.1:0-10943 GCA_014621495.2 Entosphenus tridentatus | reverse complement strand
CCCCTCCCAACCCAGCTTATATATATGCTCCAAGCACGTGTGCTGTTCCATTCAGACGCTGTCGCCTCGACAGACCTGGTTTCACCTGAAGACGGCTGCTTGCGTTGTGGCCGAAACGTCGTGAGAATTATTTTATTATGTTTTATTATTTTTATTATTTTATTACTTCCCTTCTACGTGACTTTACCGAAAGAACCAAGAAGATTAATTCCTGCAGTCACTAAAGCTTTAAATCGAAATTTATACTCGTATTAATTTATGCGGATGCTTGCAATTATGATAATGTGCGTCGTTACAATATTTAGGCTTAGCTTCGTTATCCAGAGTTGTATCAATCAGGATAAAACGATTATCTTTGATTAAACATTTATTGATTATCTTAGTGTGTTTGTATTATGTTGGGTCTCCAAACTCATATCTCAACGCAGGATATAGTTCTTATAAATAAGACAGTTTTGCATGGACTTGGAAAGAAACATTCAACCACTTTGTGTTAAGACATTTTAATTCTAAAGAAACATATGACACTCTAATATGCAAAGGCAAAAACATACGTCAATAGATTCATGAGCAAGATTATGCAATTAACGAAAATGAATGACTAAAACACTTCTTATTCATGTAACTCGACAGCAGCAACTGCTTTGCACGATCAGTTGATATTGAACGCACCACCTTGAAATGGCAACCCTTTTTGAAACACAAAGATAACTTTTTGAAAGTCTTATTCGTGTGCGTGTTGTGTGTGCGTCGTCCCCTTGTAAAATTAATTTTAAAAAATTCTAGAGCCGGGAGTTGTGTCGTTAGCTTGCGGGGGGTGGGGTAGGGGGATACAACCAGTGGCCAGAGAGGTTCTCTCTCGCTTGGGCGTGACCGCAGCGAGCCCGTCTTGCTCCCTCGCTCGGGTGTGTCTCTGCTCGTGCGCTTTCTCTCTCTCCACTGCTAGATGAGTGGCGTCGGCACGACGCTCCTTGAAGAAACTTGGTTGCTTGGCGCTTGATGCCGCCCGGGGCTTGGTGCTGCTCGTGCACTCTCTCTCGCTCCGCTGCTAGATTGAGCGGCGTCGGCACGACGCTCGCCGTCGTGGTGCGCGATGATTCCGTCGTCGGATAGCGCGCACCACGCCACCGCTGGACGTCTTCTCTGTTCTCAGCGGGTGCTGATCTATATGTGTGTGTATTAAACACACGGCGCATTCGATGGCGCTCTCCTCTTCCTCACGGGCGGCCGATCCGGCTTCTCCACTGCTGGATGATTGTTGAGTCGACACGACGCTCGCCTTCGGCGGTGCCCAATAGCGCTCGCAGCTCATTCGCAGGTCGCCAGTGCTGACACTCTTTCTCGGTTGCTCCGTTCTCTCTCCTTGCTTTGTGCTCTCTCCTTGATCGCTGCCAGCTTCACACGGACATCCGCCCTTACTTGCGTTAGCTCAGGTTCTGGACGACGCGGCTGTGCGCGCTCACCGGCTTGGAGCGCTCTGGCGATGAACGATGCTGTCGTTCGTTGCTGGGTTGACGTTGAGTTGACGTTGAGTTGACTTCGCTATTGCTCGAGAATGATAACTGAAATCTCCGTCAGTTTCACTCGCACCTCGACCACACCTCGCCACTTCGTTCTGCGAGAAGCGACACCGGCCATCGGTATCGGTGTTTGCTCCCTCACGACGGCACCGCCAGCCGGAGCACGGCTGAAACCCAGCCTCGACCCAGGCTGAACTCAGACTTCTGCGACTCTAACGACCCCTCCTCTTCCCATCTCTCCACGAGGCACGATGCGCCCCAACTCAGCCTCCCGCGCAACGCTGCGTCGCAAGCCGAGTCATGAGACTGAGCGCGACTCGAACCAGACTGCACTGCGTGATGTGCGTTGTGCTTAAAACCCAAAAACGTGAAAAAAATTGACGTTAGGAGTGTCAAGCACAGACCCCCCCTTCGCGACCCTTTGACCCCCTCCTTGCGCATCTCCTGCGAGAGACACAACAAAACCGAAAAAAACCAGACACCCTCCCGACCCCTCCTCGCGACCGCCCTGACCCCCCACTCCCTCTGAGTGGGTCATCCCGAGGCCAGACCCCTCCTTACGTATTTCATGGCACGCGTGCGTTTGTGCCAAACCGTTGGAAGACAAAGGTGGTGGGGAGGTCCTGACGTTTGTTGTCTATCTGTATACAGGGATTGCACTGTTTTACTCAAGTTATATTTTAATGTCCTGAGGTTAAGTGTAACTAAGTTTCCACTTAAGCTTTCTTGACTGCTGGAATTCGTATTCTTTAGTTTTTGGTATACGGTGAATGCGAGTAAAATAAGGGAATTACTAATAAAACGCCCCTATTGTAGGCTGCAGTCTTATACCGTTAGTTGATTCTTTTTGTTAAGTTTCTACTTTTCGTTAAGGAAAACGTTAAAGAAAACGCGAGTTGCAACAATTGTTTTTCTCTGCTGTGCACGTTATCGGTGCATCTCCAGACCGTCTTGGGAAGGTTAGGCCATCGACCTTTCGTCCATCTGGATATCTCTGACCTCTCTGTGCTCCGAAGTCTTGCCGTTTAATGGCCTTCCACGTTTTTGTTTGTTTTAATGCCTGGCGTGGCCTGTGAGGGTTTGCGGGTTGTTTTCATTATTTAATTTAAAAAAGTATATATATTTTTTGGCCTAATTATTCTTAATATTATTTTTTGGAAAAAGGGGCATAGATACAACAGATGCCCTCGGTCTAAATCAGTGGTCCTATACCTGGGGTGCACGCACCCCCTGGGGATGCGAGATGCCCTTTCTGGGGATGCGAGACGTGGCCAGATTTTTTTTATAAAGCACGAATTGAGCAAGGGCACTTACGTTTCATCAGACCTATGTATTTATTAACATAATTAGTTTTACAATTGAGAAGCAAAGGGGTGCAAGTCTGCAGTGAAGGTTAAGCACCACTGCTCTAAATGCCTCTCATTATTTCGCACCTGGCTAAGATTTTTTTTTTGTTAAACGTAATCGTGACCACGAATCGTGATCATCGAATCGCGGGCAGTGGTGTGGTGTGTTCTGGTTGGCTCAGAGCCGTGCATCTGTCTCATTGGCTGAGCGAATCGTGGGGGCGGGGCGACGTTTCCTCAGGCAGTGCTGCCGCGTGTTTTTACTCGTGAGCGCTTTGCAGATTATTTTTGGATTTCGTACAAAACGTTCTCCACGGCGTCCTGTAAGGTCTCGCAAGGCGAGGGTCTGCCCGTGCTATGACTGCACAACAATATTAACCCCGAGGACCCGTTGCCTAACGGATGTGAAGTGCATTGCATTTACTTTTCTGGCGGACAAGCTGGGCATCGTTTATTTTAATATTTCATTGACTCTCCAGCGCCACTCGGCACGCTAATTCAGAAACATTTCACCACTTTAAGGACGGTTCAACATCTCAGGAGTATAAAAATAGACAAAGAGCCCCCCGTATAGCCTTAACAGGGGCAAGTGCCGTTGTAGAGTAGCGCCTGATAAAGCCGGAACGATAAACGAGGGGGTCGGTGCAGAAGGCATGCGGGAGGTCTGTTGGGAAGGGGCAACCCCCCCACCGCTTACCCCCAGAGGTCGTGCTTCCTGTTACTGCTGTGTAGTAGTAAACATCGCCACGAGCGAGACAAAGGCGATCGCGCGTGGTGCTGGCCACCCACCCCCTCGTGTGCTGTTCCAGCCTTCATTCGGTGCTTACTAACAACACTTGCCCCTACAGTATGTTAAGGCTATACGGGGGATCTTTGGCCTTGTGAGCCTTGGTATCTGTGTGTGCGAGTATGTTAGCCTTAATGGGGTCTTTTCGTTCCTTGACATTATTAGAAGATTTTGGGCCCTACGGGCCCTTACCTGCAAACTATGTTTCATTATTTCTTCCAGCTGAGCAATTTGCATGTTCGTATGAGGTTTGCATTTCACTGCATGTGATAAAAGTGCTGAATTTTTCAACGTTTCTTAGATGATTTGAGGTCTACCTCCATGACAAATCACAGGCAAGATGTGTTGACAATCTCTGGCCGAAAGGATTGTAAGACCTCCAAAAGGCTTGCTATTTGTTTATACATCTTACAATTACCAACATAGGCATTCAAAGATAAAGCGATGGTCTATACCGATTACATATATCAAGATATGCATTTTTTCCATTAAGTTGCCCGTAGCACTTCTGGTGAAGTTGCAAGTAGATTCCTCTTTGATATCCCGAGATATCTTGAATGAAGAGTTTGGCCATATTCCATCAGAGTGCCTGCTATTCCTCACATAGCAATCACAATGTTTCCCTCACATCATACTTTGTCAAGGATGACATTAATGGTTTATGTTTTTCTCGTGCCTCCACTTGCATTGAGGCCAACTACTTTGTCTTGTTCTGGTGCAATCGATTCCATGACGTTGTCATACACATCTTTTTTCGGGATTAAGAGTGAGCAACTTTCTTTGAATCTTGGCTTCAAGTTCAGGTTAATCAAAATTGGTATCCTCCCAGATGACTCTTGGTACTTGAGCTTTCTGCATGATGTTTTTGGATCAGGTATAGACGAGGAGAAATTTGCATGAAGATCAAGTCCTTATCATTCCAATTCTTTCTTGAAGATGGAGGAGAACCGTACGTTCAATGACCAGAGTGAATTCGTTAGTTTTGACGTGCAACAAGTCTTTGTTCAAGAGTGCAGTAGAAGAAGATTGTGGCGAATACTTGACATAGTGGAGGCCCAAATCTGATGGTATTGACTTCTTCCATTACTCAATTCTTTGCATTATTATCCTCAAAAAGTCAGAGTTTAACACAGGCTGATTTAAAGGTGACAATTGTGTGCAAGTGTTAATAAGAAGTTGCCCCATTTTTGTGATCCAGAAGCGTGCGAAGATAGTGGAGCACAGACTGCTGTCGACTTAGTGAGATGGAAACTACGTTGTAAATGAGATGGTAATTTTCAGACCCTATTTTGCCATTGGTGCAATCATACGTTCCTGAACACGGGCTCGAACCCCAATTTTTCACAAGAAAAGGTAGAAATATGGGATTTAGTTAAATATATGAAGCATTAACCATTATTATGTACAGTGCAATACTGAACATAATTATTTTTACCGAGATTAACACAAATATATTTGAGAAATGTTTAAAATATATATGTTTTTACCTTGTCTTCCTCTCCTGCAGTGACGTGACCATTTATTTAAGAAACAAACATAATTTTTAGTACGTTGCACAGTAGAAACATCCCGCGAATTAAGTTTCTGTGTAGGAAATCGATCAATGTTGTCCTTATACTGTACACACGGGTAGTGGTATAGCGCTGGCTGCTGGTGAAAAAGGGAAAATGCGGTATACGACAGTACTCGCATTAGCAGGCCACGATATATATAGGACAGGGGGACATCTAGGGGAAAGGTCATAGAAGGGGCCCATCGGGAAGCCCCGGGAACCCGCTAGTAGGTTCCAGAAGGGGGGTGTGGCCAGGGCGGAGCAAAGCCACGCTGGGAGTATAAGAGGGGGCCCTGAGCGGGAACTCGGGGCTGTTGCTGGAAGTGGAATCCCCATCGTGGCTGTTCAAGATCATCATTGTCACCATCTCGTCGTCGTCACCATCTCCTCGTCGCCGTCTCCGTCTTCACCATTGTAGGTTGCTATTAGTCAGACAGCCTACCAACTGTTTTTACTAAGTAGTAGCACCGACAATAGACGGTCTTAATTCTAATAGTGTGCGCCTGCGTAGGGTGTGAATATATCCCGATGGTGTTGTTAAATAAAGAAGTGCCTCCAAGTGTTGCTGTCTCTGATCTGCGTCACTACACACGTAAACGTGTGTCACATTCATTCGGTTTTGTAAACAGGATGCAATGTTTCCCAAATGTTAAATCAACATTTTATTGACATTTAAAATCCATAAAATAAATACTTGATTGAGTAATAATTATTCACAAATGTAACGTGATGAAAAAATGGGCTTTAAAAAAAATCAGGATGGAGTAACAATCTCACACTTGTTCCAATGTAGTCTTTGACTTTAGTGTATGGTTAGTATGTGGGTATGTGATGTGGTCTAGTATGCGGTTGGTCAGGTGTAGTTGGGTGAGCAGGGGTTGAGTAAGTTTGTTAGTGTGTTTATGTAGTCAGATAAATTTGTGCAAAGTGCTGGTAACACCTCCACCTGGCACTATTCATTACTAAATACCACAGTGGAAACACCCAACTAAGCTCGTGCTGGAGGCCCCAGGGGGACAGGCGTTTATGGTGCCTTCTGGCCAGTCCCCAATTGGCGGAGCCAGACTGAATACCCCCCCCCCCATCTCGGGGTTCCTCCAGGAACAGGAAACTACTGCTGTTGGCAACATGGAATGTTCAAACTCTCGCTGAGGAGATGCTGCCGTTCCTCTGTCGGGAGATGGACCGATACCGCATCTGGCCCTCTGTGGAATGCAGAAGGTCTGGTAGATTGGTTCTGGCTCCAGTTGCCATGAGGTGTGAATAGTCCTCCACTCAGAGCAGGAAACTGCCAAATATCAGTGTGGAGGCAAAGTGTGGGAAGCTGTGATTCCCAGGCTGCTGTGGGCTCGCTCCCCATAATCTTGAGGTGGAAAAGGGTTAAGGGATGCAGACAAGTCCAATTAGTCTATAACCTCCTGTCCCAAGTGCTAGCTAAAGTGGTCACTCGGGATAGTCAGCCTGTTGGATGACTTTAATATCCGAGTGGGTAATGATGCACACCTGGGCACGAGTGATTGAAAGGCATGGGCCAGATCAGCTCAATAATAACGATAGGAGGCTGCTAGCCCATGGGCTTGTAATTAGCAACACACTGTGCCAGCATAAGCGTATCCATACAACATTATGGATGCATGCCTGGTCCAAGCAAGAACATATGCTGGACTATATAGTTACCGAGCAGTGGATGCGGGCCCATGGCCTTGACACCAAGACCTACCGTGGAGCGGATCTTCCCACTGATCAACAACTTATCTATAAGATGCCTCTGCCATTCTTCAACTGCGATGGTGGGTGTCCACTACCCCAGTGGAAGAATGTCAGAATGTTTTCTGCTGACACGACCACCACCAACCACGTGGTTTCTCCATGCACAGGATTAGGTGATGTCTCACCACGCGTCCCTGCTGCTTGCTGCCGCTCTACTCTGTAGTCTGGGAGCTCCCAGCTGGTCTGCCTCGGAGCCCTACATCCCACCCAAATGCACTTGCGTAGGGCTACCTGGGCCACTCGGGAGCCGCGGACTTCCTGGGATGCAGGGACCACCCGGGCTACGTGGGCCCCCTGGTAAGGAAACACAATGCATTAGACCCCCCCCAAACCCCCTCCCACCACCCACCTACTCCCTGACTCACACCCCTTTCCACCCAGCCAGTCACCCACCCACCTACTCACTCACATACTCACCCCCAACTCACCCACCTACTCACTCATTCAGCCACCCACTCCCTCACTCACCTACTTACTCACAACTCACCCATTGGGTGAGTGAATGGGTGAGTGTGGCCTTCATAGGTACTCGCTAAGGGCATTTCCCCTTACAGTCTGTTGAGACTATATGGAGATCTTTGTGTGAGGGTGTGAGCCTGTGTATGGGGAGCGGTGGCGCCGTTGTTACTTCACTTTACTACAAACCCATCTAACCGAATTCGATTCCAGGTCACGACCAGTGGCGCATATTTGAACCGCTCCTGGTCTTCCCCTAGTTCAACTCAGCCTGAAATGAGTACCTGGTGCGGAGTTTAAGCACAAGCATTGTGTACACAAAGGAGGTTGTGCGTGGTGCTGGCCACCCACCCTCTCGTGTGCTGCGCCGACCTTCATAGTTGCTACTGGCTACCAGTACTTGCCTCAACAAGGCTATATGGGGGATCTTTGTCTTTATCCCAGTATATGCAGCAGTGGCACAGTGAATAGTGCACTGCACTACGAACCCAGCGATCTTAGTTTTATCTCCACTTCACAGCCGATATCAGTATAAAGTATCTCTAAAGCATCCTCTCCTAGGTCGACTCAGCCTCATGGTCCAACTGCGGTGTGTGAACATTAGCACTGAGGAGACAAAGGCGGCCACGCGTGGAGCTAAACTAAACACTCCATTGCCTCCACTCCGCATGAGCAATGGAGCAGTTGGGGAGGGAGTGGAGGAGGAGCTTACGTACTTGGGCAGTGTGCCACGGTGTAAAGATGTTATCTCTCTCGCCTGGTATGCAGGAGGTCGTGGGTTTGATCGCACCCCTGATGATACCTATATATTTGGCGTTTGCGTTTTCAAGCCGTGGTCGCGTGGAAGTTACCAATGTCAATGTCTCACAGGGTGGTGAGCCTAGTTGTAGATAAAACCTCTGATAAATCATAGCTCTGAGTGGGGCACCGTGGTGGCGACATGTAAACTACCTCGCCTGGTTTACAGGAGGACATGGGTTCGATCCCGATCCCGATCCCTGATCCCGATCCCGATCCCTGATCCCGATCCCGATCCCGATCCCTGATCCCGATCCCGGACTCCTGTATATTTGGAGTCTGCATGTTCTCCCTGTAGTGGTCGCATGGTTTTTTCCCCGAGTCCTCTGTTTTTGTTCTCCACATTTAAAATCAACATGCGTTTAGATTATTTGGCTGCTATAATGTACATATGTACCTTATGTTTAACTTCTTTCGCTCCATACATAGCCAACCGTGCTAATCGGAGGAGCTGAAATACATTTCCACGTGATGATAAGCCACTTGGTTGGGCTATCATTTGTGGCCATGGTGCGTCTGAAAAAAAGTTATATAGCTCAGTTGGATTTACCTAGTAAAATTAAAAAAAGTTTTTCTCAATATTTTAGTTTAAAATGGAGGTCGGTCACCTGCAGAAAGGAGAGCGTGTCCTGCTCCAGTCGACGTGCTCTGCTCTCTTAGCGAGCGATTTCCATCTGGATGCGGGACATCATGGAGCGGCCCTCCTTGTCCACGCGTTCAATCGCCTCCCTCTTCTCCTCCCTCAGCTACTCCCTCCTGCGCTCAAATTCTCGGCTGATCCGCGACTTGATCCCACGCAGAGGCTCCTATGCAGACAGTGTCGAGTTGTTGAATCAGTAATAATGTGGCATCATACCGGTAATGATTATTACCATACTTTGCTTATGTACTTGGAGGTGGGTGATGTGTTCATTGGGCGCTTAGGAACATATAACAGGGGGGAAATGCGAATGGGTTATAAGAGAAAAATATCATACAGTTATATAGCTCAGTGGGCTTTAAAATAAAATACTGTAGTTTAGTTTGAAAAAAAGTTCTTAGCTCATCCAGTAGGCGAGTGGCTTTGATGTGTGCTGACTAACAGGACATTGAGTTCAGGCTAATAATGAGGGATCCTTGTCTGCGTCTTTGTCTTTGTCTGTTCCACATTAGGTCTACCTGGAATTCCCTGTAAGAGTGGTGAGGAAGGACTTCCAGGTGCGTCCACACAAATTCGACAGCATTCTCTGAAAACATCTTGACTTGCGGCTTGCTCTGTAATTCCTCAGCGATTGTCAGATTGAAATTTGCATGAACGACGCATTGTTATGAATCAAAACATTATTACAACTGCAAGTTTTACGATGATGATTATGATTAGTGAAAAAATAATAGACTTTACCCTTTCCGGCTAAAATACATAAGATGTTAAGATGTTCAGACACCTATTTTTGCAAGGCTTCATCAAGTCTGTATTCACCACACATCATGCTTGTGGTAAAACATGCAAACAAACGTTTTGATAATGTATGCATTGTCTTTGAAACTGATTGGCCTACACCCGAGATAGCCTCCTTTATTGCCTTGTCTCACCACCCGTGTTGGACCGGAGAATAACGACAAAAGGCGAACACGGCAAGGACAATGGAAATATCACAGCATTAATAGCTCGGGTCGAGCAGTTATAGCTATAGGACCTTTTTTGTATCCATGTTATAACATTTTTTTTTATTAAGTCATGTTTGTTTGCATGCTCTACCATAAGCATGGTGTGTGGTTAATGCAGACTTGCTTGCAACAATGGGTTCGTGTCTGAATATCTCACCACCTATTGTATTATTTCTGGGAAGGATAAAGCTTATATATTTTTTTCAAAATGTTTATACCGGTCCATAAATGGTACAATAGATTGTTACTAAACTATTTTACCCAGGAAAGGCTCACAGAGTTTCAAGAACTTTTTTTCCAGGAGGGTCCTTCCAAGCGTTCGCAATAGCGAGCGATGTCGCTGCAACGCAACCAAAGATGGTGGTCACCACATTGCGAGCTTTCAGATGCGCTTCTGCGGTCGTATGTAACGCTATTCCGAATTTAGGATTTTTCATCTAAATTGAAAACGAATTTATGTAGAACTGCTTTTTGCGTGGTTAATCGCGGTTGGCTACGTATGGTGCAAAATAAGTTCAATATACATGCTGCTGCTGTGATCTCAATCTCTTGGGGAGTGGTGGCACAGCAATTAGCACACTGCGCTACGAACCCGGCATAGACCCGAGTTAGATTACCGCTCACGGCCAACACCACTAACACCATAGACAATAATCTGAACCGGTCCTAGGCCTCCCCTCAGTCGACTCAGCCTGAAATGAGTGCACAGTGCGGTGTCTAAACATCACCAGACAGAGGAGGTCGGGTGGGGTGCTGGCCACCCACCCCCTCGTGTGCCGTGCAAGCCTTCATCGGTGCTGCTGGCTAACAGCACTTGGCTCAGCAGGCTGTTCAGGCTATACAGGTTGTCGTTGATCTCAACTGAGTGACTTGCAGGAATTTTTTTTTAGGATTTGAGATGTTTTGGCCAATCCCTGGTCAACTGTGGAGATGAGTCCAGCACGAGGCATGCCTGAGAAAGGATGGGCGATAAAAACGGACTGCAATTTAATATCTGAACGTGCAGATATTCACCAATCAGAAAAAGGAGGGCTATTCGCACGACGCTATACTAACCAATGGGATTA
>JAAXLI020003385.1:0-10951 GCA_014621495.2 Entosphenus tridentatus | reverse complement strand
CTCCCAATTTGCCAGAATACTTTAACGAAATACATTCATAAAGCCCCCAATTGACATGACAGCTGGGGAAGATGTACATACATTTTGCATTGGGATGAAACTCAAAAGCTACATACTTTTTAAACTATCAAGATTGTGTAGACATGCAGTCTCAAGGGTTACGATAAAATCCATATCTGGAAATAGTTGTGCCTCCCCTACCGTTTTCTCTGAGTATTGTATCACCCTGTCATCCGTACTGTATCGTATCGCTGTACATACGCTATACACTTCCTATGATGTTTTCATTTGATCAAATATCTACCCTAACACTGCCCATAATTCAACTAACGGAACATACACTGTATTGTCTAATTGTTTATGAATACCACGAAGCATAGAAAACAAACAATTACATAATGCTCCAAAAGGAAAGGAGACGATGTGACGGGTAGTCTACTCAGGGTACCAATGTAACAGCGTAACTCAAAGTGCTGTACAGGACACGACCACCTTGGGGAACATGCGGCCCAGCTTTACCCCTCACCCTCTGTATTCATCCACAACCTCACCACGCTGCACCATTTGCGCTTACATAACTAATGCAAACATTTATGCATACAGTATTTCAATTTTTTTACGTAAAGTCGGATTTCCATAAGTCGGGTCTTCCATAACAAGGGGACCGACTGCACTATAGTTTTTATACACATAGCTCAAACTGCTGTCTAACTATAATTATTTAATATTGTATGTATGTAATCATGGGCAATGATCTATCCGCTGGTGGATTAATGCCCCACCAAACGGTTGACTTCTCTCATGGTCTAATGATGCAACAATATTTACATAGCTCCACCACACTAGCTTTGTAGGTAAATCATTCAAGGAGCCTCTGTAATGTTCTCGATCAATGACCGTGTTCTTTACACATCACAGGGTGCGGTGTCCCGGCCATCAAGCCGGTCATCACCGGCTACTCCCGCATCGTCAATGGCGAGAATGCGGTGTCGGGCTCCTGGCCCTGGCAGGTGTCCCTGCAGGTGAGTGCTCAATGTTAGCATATCATGAGTCCACATTGACATAAACCGTATCGCGGTGTCCACGACACAAGTGAAAGTCGGCCCGTACGAAATGCTGTTTGGTATGTGAGGTGTGCTAAACGTGTCCCAGAGTACGACACGACACCAATTCTGTCGCGTCTTGCCACTACAGGATTCCACCACATGGCACTATTGCGGTGGCTCCCTCATCGACCCCTCGTGGGTGGTGACCGCTGCCCACTGCGAGTTCAAGTAAGCGCATGCAGGAGTCACTGCACCAGCATAGCACCGCACATTGTTAACGATTTAAAAACGAGGAAAAATATTTCGATTTAAAGCTTTCGTGACTGCAGGAATTCATCTTCTTGGTAAATGTTGGGTTTTCGTAAATGTTGGGTTTTCTTAAATGCGTCCGCAGCCCGTCCCGTGACCGCGTCGTCCTGGGCGAGCACGACAGGAACTCCAACGCCGAGAACATCCAGTCTCTTGTCGTCTCTAAGGTAAACTTGCGAGCCATGAATTGACCTCATGAACATTCCCTGCAACTTCCTAGACATTGAAATGGATGAAGTTCAACTGAGACCAATTGTGTTGATCAAGTACCCTGAATTTAACAAATGTAGTGAGTTTAAGGTATTATCACATCTCGTTCTGTTTGCACACACAGGCCATCACTCACCAGCAGTGGGACTCCTACAACATCAACAACGACATCATGTTGCTGAAGCTGGCTCAGCCCGCTCAGATCGTGGACCGTGTCTCTCCCGTCTGCCTGCCTGCCGCCTCGGATGTCTTCGCTGATAACATGATGTGTGTCACCTCCGGCTGGGGCAAGGTCCGCTCTTCCGGTGAGCATCAAAGACCAATAATTAACACAATTTACTTTGTGAAGGATATTCATTCAGACTTCTTAAAGCTAGTAGGCCTATATAACTTTGACAGTAATTCGTGCCAAATAGTTATTAAGAAATATTATTAAAGAGATGATCTAATCATTATTATGTTATTTGGCATTCTTCTATGTGTGCGCTCACAGCCTCCAACACGCCTCCCATCCTGCAGCAGACCGCTCTGCCCATTGTGCCTACCCCCACCTGCCAGCAGAAGTGGGGCACCGTCAACGTTATCACCAGTGTCATGATCTGCGCTGGTGGTGCTGGAGCCAGCTCCTGCATGGTAAACGTTAACGGCCTTCCATTACGTAGCTAAAGTGGTATCTGAAGTCAGCGTTTTAATGCCTACACCAGAAGGTAGGCGATCATCATTGGAGGTATGAGGGATGGTGGGGTTTATGGGACTATCTTGTAAAAATGTAACATGTTTGAAAGTAAACCATTGATGAAAGTATAGTTGTTGACAATTTAATAGGATTTAACTTTGATATATACTTCAATACTTAATTTTAAGTGGCAATATGTTTTTTATTTCATCATCTAATGTAAATTGGTGACAGCTCATTATTACCATGCACAATGCACATATTATTTAAAAAAAATGTGTAATGATTGCAGACCTGCACCACCATATAAGTGAAGTGTATCTCAACACAACTCAATTGTCATCAAAGATGGGTAGGACGGTTTTATTTTACTTTATTCTGTCTCGATATCGAAGCTCATTCTGACATGCTTGTGGCTATGCACCTTGCGTGTCTTCTCTACAGGGTGACTCTGGCGGCCCCCTAGTGTGCGAGAAGAACGGCGTGTGGAACCTCGTGGGGATCGTGTCGTGGGGCAGCAGCTCGTGCTCCACCAGCATGCCGGCCGTGTACGCGCGCGTCACTGCCCTGCGAAGCTGGATGGACCAGACCATGGCTGCCAACTAGACACACCAATGGGCAACGATTCAGTAATTGCTTTCAGTTGGTCGCATTGGATTCGTGATTGTGAAGACCCTGGATATTGTACGAATCAATTTGTTGATGACATGTATCATTAATAAAATTGTTGACCAATTCTTTTTTCTCAAAAAGTTGTATTTATTTGATCCTTGACTTGGATTGGTTCAACACGTAGGCTTTCTAGACCAATATCATCCATAATACAGGATTTTTTGGGTTGGACCGCGTAATACAAAAAATATTATTTGGAGGCAGTTTAAGGAATCCGAATTTTATAAATAGGAAATGTAATCGAAACATATAATAATCTATATATATATAAAAGGGAAATTTGTGAATGTGTGTCTGTTCAAAATGTTTAGCGTACTTCTCGCCATGTGGGTACTTTCCAGACTGTACACCATGCAAAAATTATAACAATTGACTTTTGTACTTTTTTTGGGGGGGGGGGGGGGGGAAAAAACATATATATTTTTTCCGGGAAATGGGGTTTGGCCGCACATCCCTGTCATGTGGCCTGTATGGGGAGGCGTATGGGGGTGTGCGCCTGGTGGGCACCCCCCCCCCCAACCCTCCGCGGGTAAAGTTAAATACAAATGTGTTGCAGGTTTAAGGCGTTCTTCGCGCAGGATTGGTTTTTCAGTCGTTTACTGCCGCATGCACCCTGAAAGTTGTGTGTGTCTGCAGCAAGCGCGTGTATGTGTACTTATGGACGCGCGCGTGTATGTGTACTTATGGACGCGCGCGCGTTTGTGTGTGGGGGGAGCATAGTGATTCGGGCGCTGCGCTACGAACCCGGCGACCCGAGTTCGATTCCCGCTCACGGCCACCACCGGTGACGATTATTTTAACCGGTCCTGGGCCTCCCCTAGGTCGACTCAGCCTCAAACGAGTAACTGGTGTGGTGTGTGAACATCAACACTGGGGAGACAAAGGCGGCCGGGCGTGGTGAATCCAAGTCCCAGGCGAAGCTGGGTAGTAAAGCTAGTACAGTGGTACCCCGGAGATCGAACTTAATTCGTTCCAGAAGGCCATTCGAACACCTATTTGTTCCAACACCGAATAAATTTTTCCTATAAGAATTAATATAAATTACATTAATTGGTTCCAGACACAAGAAATCTCTCATTATAAAGCATTTTTACACGAAGTTTACAGTAATTACATGCATTAAATCATACAAAAAAAAACAAGAAACAATAAATAAATGGAATAAATGAATAAATGAATAAATATATGGAATAAATGAAATTAATGAACATTGAACTTCACTTTACCTGTAGTAAGGAGAGTTGATCGCTTGAGTGGAAGGTGGCGAGGAGGAGAGGTGGTAAAATCTTTGTCTGGGCAAGTGTCATGGCCGCTGGCCATACAGGTTCTTTCAAGTCGCGATTGCCCGTTCGACCTCCGAATTTCGTTCGGTTTCCGGGGCAAAAAATGTTCGGAAATATCGTTTGAACACCGATTTGTTCGAGTTTTGGTGAGTTTGATTTTCGAGGTTCTACTGTACAATATAAACCACTGATCTTTTTACAACAGTAACATAGCTAATATTTTAAAAAGTTAGTCGACATTCCCAATTGCAATCCTAAATTTCATACTCATGAATATTCTTAATTAATTAATAAATTGCTTTGCATGCACATCTGAAGGTTTTTTTTTTAAAGAGGATAACGTCGTCATGATTGAACTTGAGTTGGGAAACCCATGGCGTATTGATTTGAAGTTTTCGTGACTGCAGGAATCCATACTCTTTGGTTCTTTCGGTATAGTGAAGTAGGTATAAAATAATTAATTAATCGCGAAGTTTCGATTGCAACACAAGCAATTGTCATCAGGTGGAAAGATACAGCAGTAGAACTGCTGAACAAGAAAGGGCTGCTGCAACAAGAGGTTATATATAGGTTTGAGGTGGGTGTCACCCAAGGGTAAGTAGGCAGGGTCAGAGATGGAAAGGAGTACCGTCGCCGCACGCACGCACAACAGCTGCGTTAAAGGGATGAGATTGGCATGTCAATGTAAACGAGTTTAATGGGAAGATAGCATGTCTGTGTCAGAGTACCGGGCATAGCGCCACCTCGTGGGCAACACAAGCTTTGGCGTTGGTTGCTGTACAGTGAGAGGCCAGCGCAGGGGTGGACAAACTTTTTCACTCACGGGCCACAATGGGTTCTAAAATTTGACAGAGGGGCCGGGCCAGGAACAGATGGATGGAGTGTTTGTGTGAACTAATATAAATGGCACGTAAAAATAATTACATGAAAGAATTTGGCCTTTAACAGGTAGTAAAGCATTTATTTGCAAGGAAATTTAACAAATTGCACGAACAATACAAAAACATGTCGTAACGTGACTGATGAAACATCATGAAAACATCTGAGGCCTGCGCCCAAACCAATTACCTCACTTGAACTTCTTTATGATCTACATTAACAGGTTAGAGCAGCCACGCAGGCTGTGTGATGGAGATTTGGCTCCAACCTCGCTGCAGCAACAGATCATCACTTTCAGTTTCAGTGGGAACAGTGTTGTTTATCTCCCATTTTTGCCAGTGCATCCAAGTCTGGAGTTATTTTGGTTGTGGCAATTCTCAGGATAGATCTGAGGTGCTGATCCGTTAACTTTGATCTGTGACGGGCTTTTTTGGCGTTCATGATGCTGAATGTCTGCTCACACACATAAGTCGAGCCAAACAAAGTCAGTATCTTCTGTGCAGTCCTCCGGAGGTTTGGAAATGTGGCTCTGTTAAGTGAAGCATAAAAGTCATTCAGTTTAACAGAGTTGAACTTCTCCTTTAGGACGGAGTCAGACTGAAGATCCATCAGTTCCAATTGCAGCTCATGTGGTGCTGTTTCAGGGTCTTGTGACAGGGGACAGGACACCAGCTGAAGTGACTGTTCAATGTTTTCCAAATCAGAGAACCTAATGGCAAAATTTTCCGTGCAGGTCCTCAAGCGATTTGCTGTATTTTTTTGCGTTTCGCGGTGCCTCTTCCTGCATGGCAAGTGTGGGGAAATGAGCGAAAGATTTGTTCGCAATTTGTCCGGAAAACAAAGTGAGCTTGGATTTGAAGGCTTTCACATGTTTGTACATGTCGTGAACAAACTGATCTTTCCCCTGCAGTTTCACATTCAGCTCATTCATGTGTGAAAATATGTCCACAGTAAACGCAAAGTCGCTTAGCTCAGGGATTTCGTCAGATTTCCCCATCAACTCCAAAAATGCGATGATGTCCTCTTTCAGCTCCCACACTCGTTGTAACACTTTTCCCAAACTTAACCAGCGGACACGAGAGTGGTACAGCAAGTCCTGATAATCCGCATCAGTTTCCTCCAGGAACCTAATAAACTGACGGTGCTGAAGTCCTCTTGCACGTATAAAGTTCACAAGTTTTACGACTGGATTCACGACATGATTAAGCTGCAATACAGGCTTACACAGGGATTCCTGATGGATGATGCAGTGAAGGAAAATAAGATCCTGGACAGGGTTTTCCTCTTTCACTTTATCCTGGATTCTTTTCAGCAGCCCAACATTTTTTCCAGTTAAATTTGGCGATCCATCCGTTGTGACATTGACAAGTTTACTCCGAGGTAGCGTCATTCTTTCAATGACAGCAGATGCCTGGTTATACAAGTCCTCTCCCCGCGTTGTTTCTTTCAGGGACTCCATGGTCAAAAACTCCTCTGTTATCGCAAAACTGTCGTCAATGCCTCGGATAAAAAAGAGGAGCTGAGCAGTGTATTTTACGTCCGTACTTTCATCCAGTGCTAGTGAATATAATTCAAAGGAATCAGACTTTTTGTTTAATTGACTGGCTATATTTTTATCAATCAGTTCCACACGGCGAGTCACAGTCCTGCGTGATAAACTGACTTTTTCAAATTTGCTTTTTAATCTCCAGACACAAGATGTCTGCTGTCTATACCATGTATTCTTTTACAAACTTGCCTTCGGAGACAGTTGTAATGAGTGGTAATGTTGGTGAGAAGAAGTTTTTAAAGAAAATTTAAATCGAAGTGAAGAAGGAAATTATTGAAAAGTTTGCATAATTCATGATATTTCAAACTTTAATTATGTTTTCTGTGTTTAAAACTCTGTACAAAACTGTGGGGTCTAGAACGGACTCGTGAAATTCGGAGAGAACTCGAAGTTAAGTTTTGTTTGTTTTGTTGAATTACACAAAGTGCGCCATCTAATGGGGAAATGGGGGCATTACAGGAGGAAGGTAAAATTTCATTTAATACAAATATTTGGACAAGTTCGGCGGGCCGCGGGCCGTACTTTGCCCATGTCTGCACTATACCATTGACCGTCACATGAAAGGTACTAAGAGGAAGCAACAAAATATTTCAATGGGAGAGTGGTGGTAGGAGACTTGCAAAGAATCCATTCCCTGCGGATAATAAAATATATATAGTCAATGCCAGTGAGTGGACTGCGGTCTGAAAGTCTCCGTAAACGTGAACACAGTCAGTTAAGATCCGAAATGGTTTATTACGTCCTTCCAATGATTGCTGAGCCAGAATCCATCTCCTCGGTTTAAATTGTCTCTGTGTTTGTATATGTGGATCGCCTCATGAACGAATCTCTCATGGTAGCCAGATGGCTTGCAGAGAACCTCTGTCTTGGAGAAGTCAATGTCATGTGAGCCCACTGAATTGTAATAGTGATCTGCCACAGCTGAGGTGTTTGTCCTACCGTGTTTCAGGTCTGCATTATATTCACGGATGCAGTCCGAGACATGTCGTTTGATTTTTCCAATGTAACTGCTACCACAGAGGCAACTTAGTTTGTAGACGCCAGGGTACTGTATGTCTGGTACCACATCTTTTACAGACGGGACCAGATCACGGATTTTATGTACTGTGTTGAATCGGACCTGGATTTTGGGTTTAATCAGGATTTTGGGGATATTTTTTGTGACCCCAGCAATGTAGGGTAAGGTGATGGTTTTGAAAGGCTCGTGCTTGAGTTCACTGGCAATGTGTTCCTGGTCGGAGATGCATTTGGCTCTATGGTGTAGAGTCTTGATGAGGGAATTCTTCTGGGATGGATGGTGGTGGGAATCCGGTTTTATGTAAGCATCCATATGGGTGGCTTTCCTATAGACAGAGTGGCTCATTGAACCATCAGGTCTCCTTTTAATTAGGACATCCAAAAAGGGTAGCTTGCCATCTTTTTCGACTTCCATGGTGAATCTGATGGCTGGGTGTATGGAATTGATGTGGTCGAGGAATTGGTCTAGAGCAGGCCGGCCATGTGGCCAGATGACAAAAGTGTAATCTACGTACCTCTTCCATAAGGTCGGGCGTAGAGTGGCAGTCTGGATGGCGTCAGTCTCAAATTTCTCCATGAAAACGTTAGCTACAACCAGAGATAGGGGGGAGCCCATTGGGGTGCCCTCAGTTTGTTTGTAGAAAGTTCCATTCCAGGTGAAGTATATATTGGTTAAACAGTGTCTCACCAGGGGGGGTACCTCAGTATTCAGTCCTTGATGAACCAAGTCTTCAATGATTGCGATGGTGTCAGGTACAGGAACTTTGGTGAATAAGGAAACCACCTCAAAACTGACAAGCAGGTCGTCTGGGGACAGGGACATTCCCTTGATTTTCGAAACCAGGTCAGTAGAGTTTAGTACCGCAGAGGTGGTTTTTCCAGTGAAAGGCCGCAGGATTTCAGACAAAAAACGAGCCAGTTTGTAGTTGGGGGAGTTGATTGTAGAGACAATGGGACGAAGGGGTGTATCTTCTTTATGTATCTTTGGCAAGCCATATATAATCTTGGTGGCCTGGCTGCAGAAGGTTTCAATGAAAACTGTTTGGTTTGATCAATGAATGCAGTTGAATCAGAAATGATTTTGTTGGTTTTAATGACGAGACTGTTGGTGGGGTCTCTTTTTATTTTTGTATAGCTGCCATCGTTGAGTAGTTCTTGAATTTTGTTGTTGTATTCTATTTTGTCCATGATGACAGTGGCATTGCCTTTGTCGGCTGAGAGGATGACAATATCATCCCTCTTTTTTAATTGAGCTAATTCAAAACGCTCATCTTTGCTGATGTTGCTAGCTGACATCTTAGCGTTTTTGAGGGTTGTATAGCAGATTGTATAATAATAAATAGTATAAAAGTGTAATGTTTAATATAATGTATAAGGTAATATATAGTATCGTAATTGTATAGTGAATATACAGCAGTGTGGTATACAGTAGGGTGGGTAGAATAAAACAGTGTAATATTACAATGTATAGTCTAAGGTATAGGATGGTGTATAGTAATAGAGTATATAATTTAATGTTGGGTTTGTCTATGGCAGTATATAGTACGGGGTAGACCCATGTGATGTAAGAGAGAAAAGTTTAGCTAGAGGCATATTATATTTTTTGCGACATAGAATTGTAATGTATGACTTACTGTTAGTAGCTCAGCTTATTGGAGAGTATATTTAGTATATTGATGATACTGATGTAGTTTATATTTTAGTTTTTTTACGTGGTGGCTTAGCTGCTGCAGCTCCATACTGTTAACATTCCTTCCCTTTATTAATGCTAACCCTACTTCCTCCCTTTGATGCTGCTAATCCTGCATAATGCACGGGCATACTATGACTTTGAAATCCCCCGCCCACCTCCTACGCATTCCATAAGTAGTGACTAATCCCATATCTGCATTTTCCATAAATATGCTAAATTCCTCCTGATATGCAAATTCATTTGTCAAGGTCCTCTTCCCCCTCCAACCCAGCTTATATATATGCTCCAAGCACGTGTGCTGTTTAATTCAGATGCTGTCACCTCGACAGACCTGGTTTCACCTGAGGACGGCTGCTTGCGTTGTGGCCGAAACGTCGTGAGAATTATTTTATTATGTTTTGTTTTTATTATTGTATTACTTCTCTTCTACGTGACTTTACCGAAAGAACCAAGAAGATAGTACAATATTGTTTTAAACTTGCTCCTGTATCCATGTTTTTCTCTTTGCATCCAAAAATATTTCAAAACATTCCCTCCAAAGTATAAATAACATCACTAACATTCCCATCCATCACTTATCGGTTGCTCCGGCCTCAGCAGACTCCGCAGCCCGGGTCCTCTTCTCTCCAACACTGCAAAAGATTGCACCTCGCACGCTTTTTTCAGGCGAGGTCGGGCTTCCACACGTGGCATAAGGCCACATCTCCCGTGCATCATGCACTTCGCATTACTCACCTAAATTATCTATATTTCACATATGTAATTTGAATTGTACAATTCAGTTGAATTAATGCTGACCAAGTTTTAACTCTGATAATACTCAAAATTTGGTTAAGGTTAACCCTCACTCTAACAAAATATGTAATGAAGTTTGGAAAATCCCTTTTTACCTGTTCTTATTCATTCAAACGCTGGTCTTTACAAAACAACTGTCTTTAACTTCAACACAATTTCATATTGGTTGAACACGCATTTACAAAATGGCATGTTTAAACCAAAGTGTGTGAAATAAATGTGTTGCTCCATATCGCTATGTCTTTTTCAGCCGACCTTCGCAATATTGGTTGTTCATGGGAAGATATAGATTAGTGGCATGTGGCACCAGTACTCCAATGCTTATCCAAGGGCAAGGCCAACCGCTAGAATTCTAAAAAAAGGTTTAAACTCGCTGCCACGCGACAGATTTTCTGTATAAAAGGGGCTGCCCAACAGCAGGAGGCCAGCACCGTCTACCACAGTAGCAATGTCTCTCTTCTGGCTCGTCTCCTGCTTTGCCTTCATCGGCGCCGCCTTCGGTAAGGACTCTACTGCCATTGCACACCTGTTGAACTCAAACACTCACAACGTAAAATGGTAGTCGCACGCAGCGTGGTAAGAAAGGAAATTTACGCTTTAAGACTTAGATTGCATTCCTTTATAAGAAAAAAACATTATAGAGGCTCTTAAAGATGCGCCAGCTATTTTTTTAATTCATCAATCGTCATGCAAGAGAACCACTTGAACATGCACGCCATTGAGGGATCCACTGAACCCTGAGTAATTTTTCGTCGATAAACCAAGACATGGTGTACTCCCAATTTGCCAGAATACTTTAACGAAATACATTCATAAAGCCCC
>JAAXLI020003382.1:0-10952 GCA_014621495.2 Entosphenus tridentatus | reverse complement strand
AGGAGATGTAGTAGCAGCAGCTGCGTGTCTGCCTGTAGGAGATGCAGCATCAGCAGCTGCGTGTCTGCCTGTAGGAGATGCAGCAGCAGCTGTCTCTGCCTGTAGAAGATGCAGTAGCAGCAGCAGCGTAAGGCCGGATAACTCCAGGAGATGTGCAGAGGTAATGGATAGGGGAGGGGCTAGGGACTTGCTCTCTAGATGTGGACGAGATCAATATGCTGGATGCCGCCATGCAGCGTGGCTGCGTCGACGCTTGCGATAGATACTGAGTGGTATGGTATAGCCGTGCCCCCATACATCTGCATGGTAGACGAGTGCTACTTGAGATGCTCCTACAGATGTTGATGTGTCATATGGTATAAACTCGTACTGCAGCAGACGTGGATATGCTGGATGGCATAGCGACACTGCTAGTGGTGATCCTACAGACGTGGCCATGCCGAATGGGATATCTGCACTGCTCTAGATGTGGATTTGCTGTCTAGTATAGCCCTGCCGTTACGGATGATGCTATAGATTTGGATGTGTCGTGTGGTGTAGCCGTACCGCGATAGATGTGGCTATGCCGCATAGTTGTACCGCTGTAGGTGTGTGCTGTGTATAGGATAGCTATGCTCGAGATGTGGGTCCGGGCCGGCTGTAGAGCGTCGCTTTAGACTCCGCCGTACTCTCAACTGGGGTGTTCATAATGAGGGCGAATTCTCATCCCGAATGCAGCGCTTACACGACGTGTAACTTCATGGTCAACATGTACCTGTCGACAGGTGAGTGTGTGTGTGTGCGTGCACGTGCGTGTGTGTGTGCGAACGTGTGTGTGTGTGCACGTGTGTGTACGTGTGTGTGCACGTGTGTGTGTGTACACGTGCGTGTGGACGTGTGTGTGTGTGTACACGTATGTGTGCGTGTGTGGGGAGCGGTCGTGTAGCGATTAGCGCACTGCGCTACGAACCTGGCGACCAAAGTTTCGATTCCCGCTCACGGCCAACAGCAGTAACGATTATCTGAACCGGCCCTGGGCCTCCCCTAGGTCGACTCAGCCTCAAATGAGTACCTGGTGCGGTGTAGTAAACATCGCCACTGGAGAGACAAAGGCGGTCGGGCGTACGGCTGGCCACCCACCCCCTCGTGTACCGTTCCGACCTTCATTGGTGCTCGCTAACAGCACTTGCCCCAACAGTCTGTTAATGCTATACGGGGATCTTTGTGATTCCCGCTCGCGACCAACACCGGTGACAATTGTCTGGACTGCTCCTGGTCCTCCGCTAGGTGGACTCAGCCTCAAATGAGTACCTGGTGCGGTGCGTAGGAAACATCGCCACTGGGAAGACAAAGGCGGCCGGGCGTGGTGTTGGCCTTCATAGTTACTACTCGCTAACAGCACTTGTCCCAGCAGTCTGTTCAGGCTACGCGGTGGGGATCTTTGTGTAAGTTATAATCTGTGTGAGTGTGTGGTCTAATCCACGTTAGTTTTACATGTACAGAGATTCGATACTCCGTCAATGCGTATTTAACGTACCATATATCGAATTCGTCCACCCCACTTAATAAGTTACGTTTTTTTGTTTTTGCGCAATTGCGTTGCCGTATCACAACGAGGTGATGACTTTCTCTCTCTGTGTTCCGTAAATTGATGCGTGTCGTATAGTACGTTTGGGTGGGTCCATGTGTGTGTGTGAGTGTGTGGTATCCCCTTGGTCGACTCAGCCTCAAAATGAGTACCTAGTGCGGCGTGTAGTAACCATGGTCACCCACCCCTTCGTGTGCCGTGCCGGCCTTCATAGGTGCTACTCGCTAACAGCACTTGCCCCAACAGTCTGTTACGGGCTATACGGGGGATCTTTGTCTTTGTTTGTTCGCGCTAAGAACCTTTGCCTCCCGAGTTCGATTCCCGCTCAGGGCCAACACCGATTACAATTAATCTGAACCGGTCCTGGGCCTTCCATAGGTCGACTCAGCCTCAAATTAGTACCTTGTGCGGTGCGTAAAAACATCGCCACTGTGGCATAGACGAAGGCGGTGGGGGGGAGTCTTGGTCTCGTGGCGTCATCGTGAAGCGGGGAGCGACTTACGAATCGGTGCTGCTCACAACACTCCCTCCTTGCACAGTGACGGCCGTAATAGGTGCTCGCTAACAGCACAAGATCCCCGGCACGTTCTGTTCAAGCAGTGGGGGTCTTCTTCACCTGGGCTGCATCACGCACCTCCTAGGAGGTGGCGGGGGAGGGGGGTGGCGAGACGTGGCCAGATTTTTTTTTTAGAAGGTAAATCATCGAAAACACAAATTAAGCACGCGGCGCATAAGTTACAACTTAACTCTGTTTCATCTTCTTGGTTCTTTCGGTAAAGTCACGTAGAATGGAAATAATAAACTAATACAAATAAAACATAATAAAATAATTCTCACGACGTTTCGGCCACAACAGAGTCTGAATGACTCTGTCTCCTCGACAGACCTGTTCTCCACCTGAGGACGGCTACTTGCGTTGTGGCCGAAACGTCGTGAGAATTATTTTATGATGTTTTATTTTAATTATTTTATTATTTCCATTCTACGTGACTTTACCGAAAGAACCAAGAAGATGAATCCCTGCAGTCACGAAAGCTTTAAATCGAAATTTAACTCTGTTTATTAACATCAAGGCCGTAGCCATGGATTCAACATTAGGGGGGGACCAAATCTTCCAGGGGGTCTGGGGGTCCCCCCCCCCAGAAAAAAATCTAAATTTGAAAACGAATTTCCAGCCAAAAATATTTTTTAAAAATATTAACACATAGGATGTACTTTTTAATTGTGTTTTACAATAATGCCTAATGGTGTATTGTATTACATTGCTCTGTTTTATCGTTTTTACCTTTTCTTGTTTCGCTGTATGTAATGGCAGAGATTCGGGATTCATAAAGTACAACCATAACTACAATCACATACACAGAAATGTGTCCCCACCAATATTCAAATATGCTCAAAATGTCCCCACCTCAAAATATTGCTATAAAATAGATTTCTGTTTATATGATACATAAATAAGGGATGTGTCTCCCGCAATGTATATTATAATGACGGCCTTGGTTAACATTGCGCTTTTTGTAGCGTTCGAGAATCGAAGGGAGTTCAAGGCCGCGTTGAAGGCGATGTGTCAGTGGGTCTCATGCGTCCCTTTTCATCGTAATACTTCTACAGAAATGACCTCCACGCAGTTTTTTTCCTGCATTTTTTTCTACTTGCGCATAGTCACTTTAAGATTTAAATTTCGATTGAAAGCTTTCGTGACTGCAGGGATTCATTTTCTTGGTTCTTTCGGTAAAGTCACGTAGAAGGGAAATAATAAAATAATAAAACGAAAACATAATAAGCAAAAATTCTCACGACGTTTCGGCCACAACGCAGGCAGCCGTCCTCAGGTGAAGAACAGGGCTGTTTGCGTTGTAGCCGAAACGTCGTAAGAATTTTCGCTTATTATGTTTAATGTTTATTATTTTATTATTTCCCTTCTACGTGACTTCACTTTAAGATGTTTTCTTGTTCATGTTTTTGTTTTTTTGTTTGTTGCGGTTGCACCCGATTCAAGAGCCGAATGGCTCACAGGGCTATACCTGATAAATTAAACTTAAAACTGAAACACGCGAAAGCGCTGTCGTAACCTTTTGCGAGTTATGCAGGGCGATCCATTTACAGATACCCCCACTCCCTCCCCCTTCTCGACAATCCAAATGAATAATCGTGAAAGCGATGGGCTCGGCACCGTACAGGGTGGAGACTGTTACAAGAGGCAGTGCTTGCATTGATATTGGTGGGAAGACGCTTAAAGGATCTTTGAAATGCAACGGTTTCAGATCTTCTGTGGTTCCTCCAGATGTAGTTTAGTGGGGTGTCTACAAACGGATCGCCCTGTAATTGTGTCTTATAACAAAGACCAAAGATCCCTACCCCGGGATAGCCTCAGGCGACTGTTGGGGCAAGTGCTGTTGGCGAGCGTCCTTTGTCGGCGGCCACGGAACACACCGCCCCAGGTCGTCATTTGAGGCTGAGTCGACCTAGGAGAGGCCCCGGACGGAGTTCAGATAATTATCGTCGCTGGTGTTGGCCGTGAGCGACACTCCGACTCATGTCGCCGGGTTCGTAGCGCAGCGCGCTAACCACTGCGCCACCGCTCTCTGTCCGATAACACAAACACACATGGTATGTGCCACTTATAAGTAAACGATGTGTGCGTATTTGAATGATAAGCGAAGTGTCTGGTGTCTGGTATGTTCTTACGTCTCATGGATGTACGCAGATCAAGCGCGTCCGTGATTTGTGCGCGTATAGCTATTGCACAAAGTGCACCTAGCCTGGCACAAGGCACTTCGTGACGAGCGGCGCTCGTTTTAGGTAAATTTCCGTGGAAGTTTTTTTGCGTTTGCCATACTTCACCCGCCTGGTCAATGGTTGAAATATCGTCGAACGACTGATGTCATAGCCCCTGGTGAGTGCGCAATTGAAGTTACGTAGCAGGTCGGGTTCAATGAGCGATGCGCTAACCAGTGCGCCACCACTCCACGTGACTACACGACACGTGTACACGCGTGTGTGCGCCGTGTGTGCGTGTGTGTGCGTGTGTGTGTGTGCGTGTGTGTGTGCGTGTGTGTGTGCGTGTGTGTGCGTGTGTGTGTGTGCGTGTGTGTGCGTGTGTGTGTGTGTGTGCGTGTGCGTGTGTGTGTGTGTGTGTGCGTGTGTGTGTGCGTGTGTGTGTGTGTGTGCGTGTGTGTGTGCGTGTGTGTGTGTGTGTGCGCGTGTGTGTGTGTGTGTGCGTGCGTGTGTGCGTGTGTGTGTGTGTGTGCGCGTGTGTGTGCGTGTGTGTGTGTGATGCACGTGCGTGTTTTATTGCTCCGAATCGGGTTCCGGACCTCGGAAACTCCGCTTTCTGAGAGTGGAGGAGGAGGGGAGATACCCCTCACACACCCCCCCCCCCCGAACCCCGTATCACCTCCTCCTACCTATTCCATGAATATCTCACACCTCATCACTTTCCACCGTAGCCCCCTCTAAACCTCCTCCTCCTAACATCCGTCACCTCCTCCACCGCACCCATTACCTCCTCCACACTCCTCACACTCACCTCACCTCCTCCACACACGCCTCCTCACCTCGTCATCACCTCCTCACCCTCCTCACACTTACCTCACCTCCTCACACACTCACCTCACCTCCTCCTCACACCCATCACCTCCTCACCCTCCTCACACTCACCTCACCTCCTCACCACACTCACCTCACCTCGTCATCACCTCCTCCCCACACTCACCTAATTTCCTCCACACACCCATCACCTCCTCGCACTCCTCACACTTACCTCACCTCCTCCACACACTCACCTCACCTCGTCATCACCTCCTTCCCACACTCACCTCACCTCCTCCACACACACTCCTCACCACACTCACCTCATCTCCTGCTCACACCCATCACCTCCTCACCCTCCTCACACTTACCTCACCTCCTCCACACTCCTCCTCACCTCGTCATCACCTCCTCACCACACTCACCTCACCTCCTCCACACACCCATTACCTCCTCCACACTCCCCACACTCACCTCACCTCCTCACACACTCACCTCACCTCCTGCTCACACTCATCATCTCCTCACCCTCCTCACACTCACCTCACCTCTCCCACACACGCCTCCTCACCTCGTCATCACCTCCTCACCACAATCACCTCACCTCCTCCACACACTCACCTCACCTCCTCCACACACTCACCTCATCTCCTCCTCACACCCATCACCTCCTCACACTCCTCACACTTACCTCACCTCCTCCACACACGCCTCCTCACCTCGTCATCACCTCCTCACCACACTCACCTAATTTCCTCCCCACACACATTCACCTCATCTCCTCCTCACACCCATCACCTCCTCACCCTCCTCACACTTACCTCACCTCCTCACACACTCCTCCTCACCTCGTCATCACCTCCTCCACACACTCACCACCTCTCCCTTCGTCAGGCAACCATCGCTTGTTGGCAATCGACGGCTTCGTGTCAGCGGCTCTCAGTGCGGCACGGACACAACGAGACATTCAGAATCAGGGATAAACGCGCTTATCCTGGAGAAATCCGATGAGCTATGAAGCTCTTCTTGTCACAGATGCTCAGTCGGGGCACGGGTGCAAGAACGTCACAACAACAAGCAGTACGAACACACGATAGTCGTGCAAAGTATAAGAAAGTTATTTCGGTAAAGTCACGTAGGTATGAAATAAAATAAATTAAATCACGACGTTTCGGGCGCAACACAAGCAATCATCATCAGGCGGGACAACCACAGCAAGCGGCAAATGTTTCTTGCTGTGGTTTCCCACCTGATGACGGACGCTTGTGTTGTGCCCGAAACGTCGTGAATAAATTTATTTTATTTTCTACTTACGTGAATTTACTGAAAGAACCAAAGAGTATGAATCCGTGCAGTCACAAAAACTTCAAATCTAGAGTACAAGAAATGTAAACAAATCACCCAAACACAAACAAATACAACACGAAACAATCCCCATCCTATACCAGGCAAAGCCCCACTGAGTTATCCACTTATTTTTAAGAAGCGACCTGGCCACAACATGATAGCTCAGCAAAAACGGGCCATCATTGTGGACATTTCTAGCATCAAAATAAGCAAAATAATCCCAATGGATGTTTCTAAATGTGAAGGGGAAACCCCGAAAGAACCCGGAGAGAAAAACAATCCACGGGGAGAATATACAAACTCCAAATGTACGGGTGTCAGGGTCGGGATCGAGCCCTGGACCTCCTGCAGACCAGGCGAGGAAATTAACATCTCCCTACCGCTCCCCACATCAAGTTCTTGGAGCTACAGGCACACAATGCCTACTCCAGCTAAACACAGCGGTCCGTAAAATAAATAAATAAAAACTAACATATTCGGTCTTCTTGGTTCTTTCGGTAAAGTCACGTAGAAAGGAAATAATTAAATAATATATTTTTACATAATAAAATAAAAAATATAGTAATAGGTTTTTACCCTTTCAACTAGTAAAAAAACTGACACCTTTATACAAGGCATCATGTTTGCAATAACCACAACACAAGCAGTCAAAATGCAAACAAAAAGAAATAACTCTGATGATGATAATGATATGCACTGTCCTTGATGTTGATTGGTCCACACCCGAGACAGCTTTTCTTAGAGCCTAGTCTCCATTGGTTTTGGACAAGATGACGCCAAAAGGCGTACAACTCAAAAACAGTGCACTATCAGAGTATTGAGAGCTCGGGGTAAGCATTTACACTATGAGACCTCTTTTACCAGTGGCAAAATATAGTAATAGGTTTTTACCCTTTCAACTGGTACAAAAACTGACACCTTTATTCAAGGCATCATGTTTGCAATAACCACAACACAAGCAGTCAAAATGCAAACAAAAAAAAACAACTATGATAATGATATGCACTGTCCTTGAAATTGATTGGTCCACACCCGAGACAGCTTTTCTTAGAGCCTAGTCTCCATTGGTGTTGGACCAGATGACGCCAAAAGGCGTACAACTCAAAAAATAATTATCATCAGAGTTGCTTATTTTTGTTTGCATTTTGAATGCTTGTGTTGTAGTTATTGCAAACATGATGCCTTGTATAAAGGTGTCAGTTTTGTACCAGTTGAAAGGGTAAAAACCTATTACCATATTTTGCCACTGGTAAAGGAGATGTCTCATAGTAGTAAAATAAAAATTATCACGACGTTTCGGCCACAACACAAGCAGCCGTCCTCAGGTGAAGAAACGCACAGCTGTCGGAAAGACAGCTATGTGTGTCCTCCAAAGAGTACCTGGTGCGGTGTGTAAACATCGCAACTCGGGAGACAAAGGCGGCTGGGCGTTGTTCTCGTATTCCGTTGCGGTCTTCATAGTGTGTTACTCGCAAACAGCACTTGCCCCAACAGTCTGTTAAGGCTATACGGGGGGCCTTTGTCCTTATGTCTTGTCTATGATCGTTTAGAGATTAGGGGTTGGTCATTATAATCGTTGTTTTTCCAAAACCGGTAACCCGAAATGTATATTTTATTCCGATGTGTCTTGTAAGTTTATAAATATTGTCGCAATTATTTATATTTGTGACGAATTTCATCCCTCTCTCTCTCTATGTAATAATAAGACAATTTGTAACGCGCGCAAATGAATTGCTTCATCCCTTTTGAAACATCGTTTAGCCGTAGATGACTCAGTCAACATGATGTACATCAATTAGATTTGTACACGTATGTCCATCGTGCCGTTTGTGTGTGTGTCTATATATGTACGGTCCATGTAGTGTGTAAATATTGCCGCTAGGGAGCCAAAGGCGGCCGGGCGTGGTGCTGGACACCCACCCCCTCGTGTGGCGTGCCGGCCTTCATAGGTGCTCGCTAACAGCACTTGCCCCAACAGTCTGTTAAGGCTATACGGGGGATCTATGTATGTTTTTATTGTATAGTTCATGTTTTGTGTGTGATGCATTACAAGGTATTTATATACATTTTAATGTTACATAACTGTTTAAATTATATATCTGTATTTTACACGTAATCTACGTATATATGAATACCATACATATACTTACATAAATGACACACGTGTGTAACATCACACTTGTGTATGTACGCGTGCGTACCGTCTGTGTTTTATGTATATATGTGAGGTGAGCGGTGGCGCAGTGGTTAGCGCACTGCGTTTTGAACCCGGCGATTCGCGTTATTATATGAACATTCGCGCTGTGACCGTGGCTTAGCGGCCCAGCAAAGATTCACGGTTCGAATCTCGCGGCCGCCCGGATTAATACTGCGGTTATTTAGCCGTGGCAGGGAAGTGCGCAAACCACTGCACCACCGCTCATCTTATACACACTAATATAGTATAATTATTACATAAATGTATGTAAATGTTTGCACAGGTATTTATTACTGGTAAATATAGATACGTGGTGGTGCAGTGCGTCAAACCACTGAGCTACCAGCCCAGCGAAGCGATTTCGATTCTCGCTCGGGAACCAATACATAACAGCGACAATATCACTGGTCAACAAAAAAAAAATTCTGGCCTGTACTTTTGCAGCTGTTTTAGACTATTTAAAGTTTTCGTGACTGCAGGGATTCATCTTCTTGGTTGTTTCGGTAAAGTCACGTAGAATGGAAATAATAAAATAATAAAAATAAAACATCATAAAAATATTCTTGTTTTATTTTTATTATTTTATTATTTCCATTCTACGTGACTTTACCGAAATAACCAAGAAGATGTTTTAGACTATTTTCAGGATGCTGATTCCAAATCTGATCTCAGATTTGCTCTATCACATCTCATTGTTATGCTATCGGCATACCCCATTTTCATTGATTTTACCCGAAATTAACTGTGTCACTTATTATTGCAAGTTGTTGCGAGTCAGTGACTGCTTTAGTGTTAAAATATGGTGCTGTATTTTAGGATAGTGTGTTTATAATATAATTTTATGTAGATATCCACATTTATTTAATATTTTTCTTCTGCAGTTTTTATTGAAGATGCAATATTTGATATCTCAAAAACCTGATGTGATAGACAAAAACTGATGCCAGATTTGGAACCAGCACCCCAAAATTACCTTAACACCGTTGGAATACCTTGTGCCAGAAAAAGTGTGTTGACCAGTGTTATCTGAACCGGTCCTGAGCCTAGCCAAGATCGACTCAGCATCAAAGGACAAAGGCGGTCGGGCATGCCCGGTCTGTAAATTCGTGTGGAGCGGTGGTGCATTGGTTCGTCAATGACATAACAATGATCACCTCTAAGAACCCGGCGACGCTGAGTTCGATTTCTGAACCGGGAGCTGGTCCCGTAGATGCCTGCCTGGTTGCGGTGTTTAAACACCGGTACTGGGGAGACAAAGACGGACGGGATTTTTTTTTTTTTGGTGCGGCCACTTTCTCGCGCACTCCTTGCCAGGGTCGCTACGAAGTTGCAGAGAGAGGATTGTGGGACGCGAGCTGATGCACGTGACCCGTGACGAGGCACGGTGGAGGCAGCGAGGGAGGGTTGGTGGAACGCACCGTGACTTTGCCAGGGAGAAAAGCGGTGCAGCAAATCCGCGGACTCGGCCTCTGCCACTTGTATGGGGATAGAGGGAGCCGGCGTGGACAACCCAAACAACAACGAGGCTTTTTAAAATCCTTTATATTAAGTTCACTTGCTTGCTTGCTTGCTTACGACCGTGCAAATATTTCGGTCGTCTTTTAACCCACTTCCCGTGATCCAATCGAGCTGACATTTTCCACACAGACTCGTTGTGCGTGACAGTTAATGTTCGTGAATTTTTTTTCCAAAATTTTACACTGTTTAGGGGAAAATAAATAAATATGTAATTACCAATTGCTTAATGCTGCCAGACAATCATCTGACCCATAGGTGGCAGCCATCTCAAGCCAGAGGACGAGAGGACTCTAGCCGCCACGCATATAAAGGATTTATAGTGAAAAACTTTGTTTTTACGGGTTAATTTTTTATTGTTGTTGCGAATTCGGTAAAAACGAACCCTTATTCAGGCGGTCCTGAATGAATCTCATCACGAAACAGCTCCTTGGTGAGCCGCGTGCGGCTTTGGAGCCACAGGTTGCCGAACCCCTGCCCATGGTAAACTGGACTTCCACGATAAACTGGACTCCCATGGTAAACTGGACTCCCATGGTAAACTGAACTTCCACGATAAACTGGACTCCCATGGTAAACTGGACTCCCATGGTGAACTGGACTCCCATGGTGAACTGGACTTCCATGGTGAACTGGACTTCCATGGTGAACTGGACTCCCATGGTAAACTGGACTCCCATGGTGAACTGGACTCCCATGGTGAACTGAACTTCCATGGTAAACTTGACTCCCATGGTAAACTGGACTTCCATGGTAAACTGAACTTCCATGGTAAACTTGACTCCCATGGTAAAC
>JAAXLI020003376.1:0-10957 GCA_014621495.2 Entosphenus tridentatus | reverse complement strand
ACACTAAAGGCCACTATGGGTCACACTGAAGGCCATCAAGGGCCGCAATAAAGGCCACCAGGGGCCCACAGTGGCCCTAGGGGCCTTGCGATGAAGAACACAGCCTCTAGGCAGCGATACCTCTTTTGTGGCTCGTTTCATTGCAGCTGCATAATCATTTATAATTGAATTCCACGTCCTTCGCTGGACATGTGGAGTGACGTTGATTCTAATACCTCGGGGTTTTAGGACTCAATATTAGCATCTAAGCATTGTAATTATCTTTGAAGCAATGCCCAGAGAGTTTGGATAGCCAACCCCTGTCAACACATGCACACTTCACGTATTTATATATTTCAAATTATTGTCATAATCCGTGAATTTGGATGCCGAAGCAACTTTAAAAGCACATGGTAGTTTCCTCCTGTGGCATTTAGAGACAAAGTCAATTTGGTATGTAATGTATACTTTTTTATGTTGTTTATTAAACCTACAGATACTGTGTGAGGGGCAAGCCACGTTTAAATTGCCTGCTTGCTGTACTGTCTCACACACGTGCCTCATTCTCCAGCTCGCGCATGGCTCATGCGAGGTGGTCACATGGCAGTGGAGCAATAGATTATTCGATCTATCCGTGCGGAGTTTTCAATGACCCCCCCCCTCCCCCGCGCCGGATACGTGAGTGTTCTCCGAGGATGGTATTTGGATTTCTGTCCCGCGCGTTGAACGGTCGCGAATGGAATTTTCGGCCAAACATCTCTCTCTCTCTTCTTGGTTCTTTCATACAGTATCTGTAGGCTTAAAATAAAACATATGTTTTATCTTTATTATTTTATTACTTCCCTTCTACGTGACTTTACCGAAAGAATCAAGAAGATGAATCCCTGCAGTCACGAAAACTTTAAATGGAAATTTAATTATGTTTTATTTTTATTATTTGATTATTTTTATTTGTATTATTAAATGTTATATTTTTATTATTTTATTATTTTATTATGTTTTATTTTTATTATTTTAATATTTTTATTTGTATTATTTTTATTTTTATTATTTTATGATGTTTAATGTTTATTATTTTATTATTTATTATTTTTATTATTTTATTATGTTTTATTTTCATTATTTTATTATGTTATATTTTTATTATTTTATTACTTCCCTTCTACGTGACTTTACCGAAAGAACCAAGAAGATGAATCCCTGCAGTCACGAAAGCTTTAAATCGAAATCTCTTTCTCTATGCAGGACCAAACTGGACAACAGCGACAACAACAACAACAACAAAAGTTGTAAGATTCAAAGAGACATCCCTGGCTGAAGGGCATTGGAGGAGCTCTTCAGTGCGTTGTGTGTGAAATGTTGGACACACGTTCAACTGTTGTTACAGACAGCTGTGACAACAGTTGAACGCTGTTTCAGGCCGAAGCGGCAGGATTTCTCACACAAGTCTGGCTGCCGCCTGTTGATGCCCGTTGCAATCGCTGGCGAAACATCGTACTCGAATTGTGAATGTGGTGGATTTATTCTCCAACACACCGGTGTGCTGTACTCGTCACGAATTGGCATGTTTTGTTTACGTGATTAACTGTTACTAATTGGCTGTGTCGGGTAGTGGCGGGTCTAACGACGTAATTATGCAAGATGCTTCAAAAAAATGTTAACACTTACATGGGACTATCGTTTTTAATGGAAAAATAACGGATCATACCACTGTAACATGAAAACAAATGTAATGTTAATAGCTTCAAAAGTCAAAGAGTCTGCACTCGTTCGCCATCATTGTCAACACGTGCCTGGAATCTTCTCCAGGTGGTCTCCATTGTTGCAAATTCTCAGAAGTGTTAACATTTTTGTTTAAGCACCCTATATTTACGTGAACTAACAAACAAAAAATCTCGATTACAGCTATACAGCACACCCCCTCCCAACCCCCTGAAATCCTGCGCAGAACAGGTCGAGTATTATCACAAATGATTTTCCTCCCTGTGTGATCGACAAATCGCCCACCACAGGTGCAGGTCATACTCTTAGGTTTTTTCGGTAAAATCACGAAGGTAATAATACATAAAAATAATAAAAATAAAAATAATATAAATACAATTTTAAATCACGACGTTTCGGAGGCAACACAAGTCTCCGTCATCAGGTGGGACCGTCACAGCTAGATTTACTGCATCAAGTGAGGCAAAATTCCAAGAGACAAGCTCTTAAATACAAGTTAAGGGGGGAGGGGCTTATCTGAATGTGGTAGCCAATGAATGGAACGTGTTGAGGGGTGGGCGGGGCTAAAAGAAAACAATAGGTGCACATGTTGTTGTACCCGGTGTTGGTTGACAATCCAACTGCAAAAAGGAGAGTTGTTGTTAAACGCTGGGGATGTCAACACTCGGTCAAGTAGAATAGTACCTGTCAAATAAGATGGTCCAAAAATGTGTCATCTCCACCACGCCTGTGAGTGCCACGTGAGAAGTGGGGTTTTGCGATCGCGACGAGTCCATGAGGAGGCGCGCGCGCGCGCGTCGGAAGTCGTGCAAACTCAAGAGACCCAAAAAACATCTCTGGGGAGAAGAAACAAGACTCGGGAGCTCTCGGCGTGCACTCAATCGCCCGTTGCCATCCGCCATCGGCCCGCGCCGTGAGCCGCCAGATTGCGGGCTTGAGAGTCGCCTCAACCTCTGCGTTATCTACAAATTGAAAGCGCGCCCTATCGCTGAATGGTCTGAAAATAGGTCCCCAAAAGTCTGCAGACAAATAGCCACCGACCCACCAAATGCCCGCGTTGCGCGACCACCATTAAGCAGCCGCCTTTTCCGCTCCGTACACTTTGAAGTGGGGGGGTTTTCGCGCTCCGTTCGCGCGGCGCAGAGCGTACGTCAAGCCGTACGGGGTCGGGGCTCCGCAACCTTTTGCCGTCTTGATTCATTCACTCTCTCTCGCCATTGTGTTCGGTGCGACCAAATGCATCGCTGGCCGTTATGCGACGTTTGCATCGGCATCAGAGGCGAATTGCGTGGTGCCCCCGCGTGATGCCAAACCCCGAGGTTCGTGTTCACTAGTTTGCTCCTTTCTAGCGGCATCCTCCCGATCACTGTTAGTGGCGACTATGTGCGGGGCTTAATTTCTTTCTCAATATTTTATTTTCCGGAGCGTCGATCGTCACGAGTAGACATGCCTGCGAATGGCCTCAATGAGAGGTGCATCTTAAACACAAGGGCGTTAAATGTAAGCACTGTCCTCAATTATATGTGGCCATCTTCAGCACTCTACGCGCACAGCAAAGACAAAGATTCCCCCCGTATATCCTGGAACAGACTGTTGGGGCAAGTGCTGTTAGCGAGCAGCACCTATGAAGGCCGGCATGGCACACGTGGGGGTGGGTGACCAACACCACGCCCGACCCGCCTTTGTCTCCCTTGTAGCGATGCTTACACACCACGCCAGGTACTCATTTGAGGCTGAGGCGACCTAGGGGACGCCCAGGACCGGAGTGAGGTAGCGGCACGACCACCACCATCGTCGCGATTCCCATCATTGGCTTCGTCATGTGCATAGGTGGCTGGATAGCTTTGGGGACAAAATATCAACTTTCAGTTGAGCATTCATGTCCATACCCTAAACCAGGGTGGGGAAACGTCCGGCCCGCCAAATCATCTGGTGTGGCCCTGCCAAGGCAACCGCAGGCGGGACTCGAAATTCAACAAATCTAGGAGCAAACCTGGAAAAGCAGTTGCGAGTAGCGACATCATCAATACCAGCTAACATCACACGCCTCACCAAAGAGAAGCAGTTCCAGCCATCGCATTAGGGGGTGAGTTAATGAAATGTTTGATCAAATATAACGTGCTAATTTTTAAGTTGATCATTTTGTATGGCCCGCGAATGAAGTTATAAATATCCACATGGCCCTTGGCAGAAAACAGGTTTCCCACCCCTGCCCTAAACCAATATCATCCGACAGATGTGACCAAATCGAGAGCTGTTTTAGTCTCTTAAATAAAATTGCCGTGGCCGTGCACGAGCGGCTCCAAGACATGGGTCACGCCATAATACGCAGGCTGTGGCATGGATACCGTGCAGAAGAAGAACGTTTTGGATGGTCAGTGTTGCACACTCGAAATGAAGGACGTGGGCAGGTGCTCCACATCGAGGGCAAGCACATTTATTTATTGTGGTTAATATTAATCTTGTGAAGAACAGCACCGTCACTCTGTCAAATGCAACAACACGTGTGTTACATCATGGGACCTCCTTTGCCAGTACCAAAATATACCAATAGGGTTTTTCCCCTTTTTTCTGGCAACAAAACTGACACCTTTTGCAAGGAATCATGTCTACATTAACCGCAATACTTGCAGTCAAATGCAAACAAAAACACAATACTCTGGTAATTTATGCATTGTCTTTGAAACTGATTGGTCCACACCAGAGACAGCTTTCTTTGGAGCCTCGTCTCATATGGTGTTCGACCAGATGACGCCAAAAGGCGCACAGTTCAAGACAACGCACTACCAGAGTAATAAGGGCTCGGGGTAAGCAATTCTTCCGAGACGCCATTAACCATGTGGCTGGTTTACACGTGCGGTTACTCATTAACCCTGTCAGCCACCTACAGGCCCGACTCAGTCATCACATGCTGCTGTACACACATGCATTGATGCACTGCACAGCACATCAGGACCTTCACAGAACCACACTTTACTCCCTCGCTGCACAAGGATATAATAAAAAGAGTGATCCATTCCTAATGTGCCATATCAGCGCTACGAAACAGATGCCTTACCAACACTGCAGTCAACGGGGCAGGTGTGGGTATGCGATCTCTTTGTGCTGTGACCTTGTAAACTTGTCTTTTGGGGTCTGCGGAGAGCGGTGTGTGTGGGCGCAGGTTACACGCGGCCTTGATTGAGAGTCGTTTCTGTCACGCGTTGAGTTTTATTCACTTCGGGTGCTCGTCACGTGTCTGTGCGGTGCGCAGAGGTGCATTTATTGCAATTCGAAATTGTACAAAACTGCAGAGCATTGCAGTTCTTACAGCAAGAGGACACAGCTTGCATTGTCTTTATCCCAGAGTTGGTGGATATATTTTCTGCTTCCAAATTGCCGTGCCTCGCTCGTAGAAAATAGGCTTCAATTATCCTTGTCCGAAGATGGTCTTTGAAAGCTCCGTGAATATTTAGGAGGTCCTGAGTGCCCCTGCAGCTACCGTCTGATCTATATATATATTTTTACACCGGGATAGAGATACGCCACAATAAATCCAGCTCCCATATAACTGCTGCCATGTGTATCCCAGAGGGTAGGGACGATTGTAGCTTTTTAATGCTATATTATTTTCAAAATTTTGTTTTCATTTTGCTTTGTCCGATGATTACCCACTTTATTGGTCTCGCTGCTACTCATAGGCACGGGTTTACGAAGCGAAGTTTTTTTTGGTGTTCTATTTAATAATGGACGTGGCGCTGGGGGTGTCTGTCTTTGTCCCTGTCGGTATTTTTTTCGTTGAAACCACCACCGCTCGCCACTGTATGTACTTATTTCCCTCATTAAAATGCAAATCAATTTATAACATTTTTGACATGCGTTTTTCTGGATTTTGTTGTTGTTATTCTGTCTCTCACTGTTCAAATAAACCTACCATTCAAATTATAGACTGATCATTTCTTTGTCAGTGGGCAAACGTACAAAATCAGCAGGGGATCAAATACTTTTCACTGTATGTTTTGTTGAACTTCTTTCGCACAGTACGTAGCCAACCGTGCTAATCGGATGTGCGCGGGAGGACAACAACACACAAAAAGCACTTCTATAGAAATGCGTTTTCAATCTAGTTTGTTCCCGGCATTGGCAGGATTTATGCGGATTGAGGTTGCAGTGTTTTTGCGCCTTCTTAGTCTAGGTGATGCGGTGAAGCAGAATATTTGTGCCGGATGCAATCACATTGTTGTGTCTTGGCTAGCCATCGAACACCGCATCACGCTTTTCAGATGCGCTTCCGCGGCCGTCTGGAACGCTCTTCCTTCCAATATTAGGAAGCCGCTGGAGCTATGCACTTTCAAATCTTGATTGAAAACGAATTCCTGTGGAACTGCCCTTTGTGTTTCGTTTGTTGTCCTTCCCCCACACCTAGCACGGTTGGCTACGTCGCATTCAAGAAGAGAGTGGCAGTTATCGACAATAAATATAAATGTTCATTTTCTGGTCTTCAAAAATGGGTGAGTTGGGGGGGGATGACGTAGGGGAGGTAGAGTTAGTTTCCACTTTTAGAAGAGCTACAAAGCTAAAATATTTAACAAATGCAGTTGAGTCGATGCCTATTAACGAGAGGCATCTTTAAATCTCAAAGTACAAGTTTGTGACCCCAAAAATACGTGGATGCGACGTTAAGGTAAAAATAACAATTTCTCTGCACGATCGTGGCAGTGATCTTTCACTCGAAAGGAAGCATAAAGGTGGTTTTAGCAAGACTCGCGTGCAGATGTTTAAGGGGCCGTCCATAAATGACGTCACGCGATTTTTGACGATTTTTGACCCCCCCCCTCGTCACACGGCGTCACAAAAAGTCAGACTCCCCCTCAAATATGACGTCACAAAGCTCTGCCCCCCCCCCAAACAAAATAAAACATGCTTCAAATCGCTTTAAACTATTGTTATTGTAGTTGCGTATTTAATGTGGCGGTGCACTCTGATGTTGTAGGAGAAAACATTGATTAAAAAGTCTGTTTAATTAAGTAGAACGTGTTGTCTATATTTATTTAAAGTTGCGCATTTTGATGTGACGTCACATTTCTCAAACCCCCCCTCCCTCGTCACACATCGTCACAAATGTCTGACCTCCCCCCCCCAAGGTGCGTGACGTCATTTATGGACGGCCCCTAAGGTAAAAAAAACACACGTTTTGTACAAATTAATGATAAGAAAACAAAATACAGCCCAGCGAGATTGGTAGAGCCCTTGATTCAATATTCATCTTCCAACCGCCAACTTAACTGAAACTTGCAACTGTTACCCTCTGCAATGCGAAAATACAATGTTAGGTACCGCATCAAAAGTAGTTTTTTGAGTTATGAAATAACTTATCAAGTTTCAAGTTAATTTATTAGGTATAGCCCTGTGAGCCATTCGGCTCTTGAATCGGGTGCAACCGCAACAAACAAAAAACAAAAACATGAACAAAAAACATCTTAAAGTGAATATGTGACTATGTGCAAACAGAAAATCCAAGAAAAGACAGTAAAATATTGCAGAAAAAGCACCGTCCACAAAAATGTGCAAAAATCCCAGTGGGATGCAAGTCAAACAACAACAACAACCACAAGACAACTTAGATTAAGGCCATCAGTCGAACTCTGTACAACAACAAACAAACATGGCCAAACCAAAAAACGTATCGAAAATCACCAAAATAAAGCCATGAAAGCAATGAAAGTGCAATGCGCTTTGGTGAAACCGTTCAGATTTTCGTTCTTAAGTTCAGTGTTACAAAAGCTCTCCAACTTTGCTGTCGACTAGCTATTTATTTATTTATAAAAGAATCCCGCTCTGTCTTCAAGAACGGTCCTGAGTACACAGTCTGCTGCGGTGACCAGTTGCGTCTCTCCAACGGATGCCTCCAGTTGTTCGGCAAAACTTGTTGACCGAGATCTCAGTTTCGCTTGTATTCTTTTTCTTGAGCCCAACTTTGCACGCTTCCTTTTGCTGACAAGTCCGATGGGAATGTTAGAATCATTAATTTATGACGATGATTATTGTTGTTATTTACTTATTTCTCCAGGAAAGCCATCTTGAGTCGTTCTGCATTTATTTTTCTTGTTATTTGAAGGTGTTTTCAACCAATTCATGATGCGTGTTTATACAAGCGGGATGAAACCGGAGCAGCCAGAGACAACCCACGCATTGTGCGAGGTGGGCAATGCTCCATCCCCGTTCAGATGGAAACAGATGGCGATCAGCCTACTTTCTGCACTGCCTTCTCGTGGCGAGCTAGGGTATGGTACTTTGGACACCCATGGGAAGGGAGTCTCGGAATATGTGTGCGATACACCAACCCCAGGCACCTCTGCAGTGCTGGACTACAGACCACTTGCTGCGAAGCTACCACGGCCCGATGCTCTATCAATCCAAATAGTATTTTATAGTATAGGGGCTGTATCTTAAAAAAAAGAAAAAATTTGAGAACAAAAGTTGAAACTATTTCCCAGCGGAGAGTAGGATTGGATGAAATTCATCTAGTTTATGAAATATATCGTGGCCTTAAGTGTCAAACGAGATGGAGAGGCATTGCAACTCGGACCGAGCTGACTCATGGCTTGGATTGTTTATTTTTTGTTTGTTGGGCACAATGAGCCTAGAGGCCTTACTGGGCCAGCAATTGATGTCTCGGCGTCGTCTGATGAATTAGGGAGAAGTGGACGGGGCAAGCGGAGTGAGACTTTGGACCCCGGCGATTGGCCGTGGGACAGAGCTCACACCGCCAAAGTCCCCTCTTCAAGGGCTCCCAGTGCCCAGTGGCGTGAGGGCACCGGAGTCGCGTCTCTTTCATCTGGGGTCAAGAGGTCATCACGATGAAGGTCATCGATGCCACCACACCTCGCCGTTCCTTCCCGCATTAGCCTCAGCTTTTTTTGCAATTTATCTCGCAAAATGTGTTCTTGTTGAAGTATTTCACCTCTAGGAGCGTTCGAGGTGGAACATCTCGCTTGCAATGACATCTATTTATTTATCTTAGGAGGAAGGGCCCGATAGGCTTTATTTCATGGGCGTCTGGCGGCGATAAAGAGGTTATACCGTACAGATCTTAGTTACAATCATAGCATTCAGGGTTGTCAGTTAACACAAACATAGCAAACAACATGGCACGTATATATACCCACACACGAACATGAATACGCTCATACATGTACTCACTCAGCTCACACACAGCACACACGTAACGGGGCCGTATGCAAACACAGCACATTTATACAGAACCAGTGGCATCTACATCTGCTGAACATTTAGAACCAGTGGCATCTACAACTGCTGAACATGAAGAACCAGTGACATCTACATCTACAGGAGATTATACAACGTTTAAAGCCATACCTCGTGTTTAGTGTACAACATGTCTTGTTATAGACAGAAGTCAAGTTGGACTCACGAACAAATCGACTTACGAACAGACCTCTGGAACCTAACTCGTTCTTAAGCAGAGGAGTCCCTGTAGAACAGGCAACGTTTCGGGCAATGACCCTTCCTCGTAACACATCATTTCAGTGTGATGAAGAAGGCCCGTGGTGTCCCGACACGTCACCCGATACCATTCATACTCTTAGGTTTTTTCGGAAAAGTCACGTAGGTAAATAATTAAAATTAATAAAAGTAAAGTAAAATAAAATAAATACTTTTATTAATTTAATGTATTTTTTTACCTACGTGACTTTACAGAAAAAAACCTCAGAGTATGAATCCTTGCAGTCACGAAAGCTTCAAATCTAGATACCATTCATGACAGTGCACGCGAACCAATGAAACGCCATGTCTATTCGCGCAAAGCAATTGACTCTCACGTGCAATCGTGAGCGCACCGGGTACAGATTTTAATCTCTGAATCGACGCGTCGTCACCGCACGCCGCACATCGGAGTTCGCGTCGTCGCCCGGCCGTGCGGACACCCCGACGAGACGACAGCCGCCCAGTGCCGTTCGGGCCGCCCCCAAACCACCCCATTGCTATGATTCAACACGGCATGTCAAGCTTGTCAGCGCGAACCACGCAATGTCTCTCGCTCAATGGCCATTATCCGGGATGAGTCGGTGCACCGGCAATGCGGAGTGCTCGCGGTTTTGCAAGAACGAAAACAGCAATAATGAATGGGAGAGAAAAACAAAGTTGAAAATTTATCGTGAGTTTTTTTTTATCGTTTTGTGTCACATTCTGGCACGATGCCTCCCCCCCCGTCCCCTTTGTTTATTTTCCACGGTGGGATTCTGCCGGGCGATTTTCTACCCCGATCGAACTACCCACCAGGCCAGCCCATTCGCGTTACATGCCGGCTCTCTCCGAGATGTTTATTGTGCTCGCAAAATAAATGCATTTGCGGGCGAATAGCATTGCAGTGCTCACGATGCTTTAGCGATTTCTGCGAACTTTTCAAACTGAAATTTAACAGCACACGGGCGCTACATTCTTTATTGGTCCATTATATACGGTATATCGTTTTAACACTGTTTTACTGGATTGTGGTTCTGAGTGAATTCCCTTACGTGGTAAAGTGTTTACTTTTGCTCTGGATAATGATGCAAAAAAATGAAACAACACCCGCCGGCATTCAAACGGCACTACGACTTCTTGGGTGATGCGTAATATTTTATACCTGATGGAGTTCTCAATACAAGCCCCTGGATATTAATGCCCGTGTAAAATATCGCACTGCACATGCCAAACACAATCCTACAGCCAGTTCAGAAAGTTAAATGTGAGACATTCAATGGGCGGATGATATGCAGCCGGATAGTTAGGAGGTCGTTTTCAGTCAGGTGATTATTCTTAGCCGACAGTCAAGAAAAATAACGGAGCGGTAGCCAAGGAAAGAAAAGCGTCTGAGATCACATCCACCGTGGAGACGGAGCAATGACAGAATTCTGTTTGCAGGTGCTGGGAGGGTCATTGCATCAGTTGGAATCGTGGCGAGCACAGGTGGTGCATTTGCCGGTCGTCTCAATTTGTCAAGCCATAGCACCTGGATCTGGCCCCTGCGTGACCTGCCGGCAAGCCTGAAACAACACTTCACGTGGCCTCAACATGCACGTAGCCTGGCACGAGAGCCGTTGGTGACGATGTCATGGCCATTTCGTGGCGAACGGCGGCTGTCGTTATTGGCATTACATCGTGGCCTACATCCGGCAGTGAATTGATCACGGATGATATAAATAACACTGGTCAACAAAAAAAACACATTTTTTTTCTGGCCTGGACTTTTGCAGCTGTTTTAGACTAATTT